>PVJH01002584.1:0-164812 GCA_004026705.1 Nesogale talazaci | reverse complement strand
CCGCCGCCGCCGCCGCCGCCGCTGCGGGCAGAGGTTGTCACCACCATCGCGCCGCCGCCGCCGCCGCCGCCGCCGCGGTCCGGCTCTTTCCCAAGGCTCGGGCATCGTCTCCTCCCGGGGCTCCTGCGGAGCGCGGCGGCTGCGCGGCCCGGGACTCCGGCATGGTGCGGAGGCTGCAGGACTCGCCGCCGGCGCCCCGTGCTCGGCCGCCGTCTGCGCCGCCGAGTTGGCCCCGCTGCAAATCAACCGCCGTGGCCCCGCCTCCCGGGCCATCGCCACCGCCTCCTCGGCCCACCGCGCATGCCCGCGCGCTCGCCCGCCCCACCCCGCCCCGAGCCCGGCCCCCGCGCGCCTCTCCCCGCACGCGCCTGGGAGCCGCCAGAGGCCGCGCAGCTGGAGCGCCGCTCTGAGCCGCAGTGCTGCTCCGGGAAGCGGGGAAAGGGCTCCAGAGAGCGCGAGGCTGCCGGGAGCGCCCGGCTTTGCCCCCTCCTCCCTGCTGCCCTTCCCCGGCTGTCGCTTCGGCCCGGCACCTGCCGGCCTGGCCAGGGCAGCCTCAGCAGGTGCGCCGCACCCCACCTCCACGCACCCCTTTCCCACCCTCCAGACACAGGAGTGGCCGCTGCTCCCCGGGACGTCCCCCGGCTTTTCAGCACCCCGGACCACAGCGGCCACCACGCCGAGCAGACAGACGCTCTCGGGCTCCGTCCCCGCGCCCGCGCCCCGTCTCGGGAGCTCCCGTCTGGGAATCTCTCCCGCACCCTGTGCCCAGAGAGCGGAGCTGCCAACTCCCTTTCCGAGGCCCCGAGCCAGGTCTGGGCGGCCAGGGACCTCATGCCCGCCCTGCCCGGCTCATGCCCGCCCTGCCCGGCTGCTTCCAGCCGACACCGCCGGGTCTCTTCGCCCGCCCCCAGGAGCGCTGATGGAACTTTGGAATTGGGGCTCCAGACTGGATCGCTTTCGGAAACATTTCTCCCTGCTTTATTTAAGCTCTTTAGATAATCCAAAGAGCTGCCGAACACAATCTTTTTTAAAAAAATTATTCCTTTTTCATCTAAATAGATCATTTGAGTCGGATCATTATTTCATGGATTTTGGATATGCTGCGTAACTCCTGGTCTCCAGCCCACCCGTTCGCCAACCCCTCCAGAACGCCTGGAACCCATAAACTATGCAAGGCTTCTGGATAGTTTTCCTTTATAAAATCCTAATTATAATAGTATAAATAAACCCCAAACCTGGAATTTCAACCGTTTCAAAAATCTGCCCTTTCAGATTCCTTTAATAATGCTCACCCAGCCACGGGGACAACAGCCATAGAGCCCATGTGACTTACGGCGACCCTATAGGACATGGTAGAACTGCCCTTGTGGGCTTTGGGACTGTGCCTTTATGGGGGGAGGAATCTCTGTCTCTCACGGAGTTGCTGGTGGTTACGAACTGCTCACCTTGTGGTCAGCAGCCCAACACCAGCTAACCACTCCGCCACCAGGACTCTTTATCTTCATGTTACTCAGAATGTGAAGAAAAGCAGCTTGTATTACAAAAGTCACCGTTTTATTTTATTTCCATCCTGTGAGAATTCCCTAGAAAGTTCACTTATCATCCAAAAGAAATGATAAAGTAAAAGATAGAAATTGTCTTTAATTCAGCCTTGGGGTAGCTCTTCATTCCCCAAAGTTATTCCCCACCCCACCCCACCCCCACCCCCAAATGTATTTAAGATAGAAGCATTGAAAACTCAACGAATGAAACAAACTGATTGAACCTTGGACTGTATTCTACCTACTTTCACTTTGTGGGGTTTTTTTTTGGGGGGGGGGGGTTTAAAAATTAATGACTGAGAAATGAAATTGAAAATCTAAAGCGTGGATGTTCGCATCAGACTCCACACACCCCCGGCAGCCAAGTCCCCACACCACACACACTGTAAGTAACTTCTCTTTCTCCACCCATCAGTTGTTTAACAAGTACCATGGCGGGCAGCTTGATCTTGAGCCCCAGCAAAGCTGGACACCCCAGCTGGGGGCCCAGAGGCCACCCCAGGCTCAGGCACAGTCTGCTGCCTGAGTCCTCTTGTAAAGGAACCGCTTTCCCACTCCCACAATGAAGGACTGACACCCTTTAAAAAAAAAGTGCCATAGAATCGGTTCTGCTTCATAGTGACCTTACACCTATAAACCCTGTGGGTTTCTAGGACTGTCAGTCTTTACAGGAGTAGAATGCCCCATCTTTCTCCTAAGGCGCAGCTGGTAGTTTTGAACTGCTGACCTGTGGGTTAGCCACCCAGTGCATCAGTAATACACTGCCAGTGGCTGCTATGACGGGCTCCAACCTAGGGACACTTGTGAGGATATAGCACAGGACTGAATGGTGATGCGTTGTGTTGCACACAGGGTCACTATGAGTTAGGACTCACTTGCCAGACCCTAATAATAACAACCCCCCCCCCAAAAAAAGGAAGAAATCATTGACCTCTGTTAATCCTGAGACACGGCAACCCTAAAGGGCAGACTAGAACGGCCCCATAGGATGTGCGAGCTGCCATCTTTATGGAAACTGATGGCAGCATCTTTCTTCCTCAGCAAGGCCGGTGGACTAATAGAGAGAAATTATCCTCGCTTAAATGTTCGTAGCTATAATAAATCAATAAATCAGTGTCTCAACACATCCCCTATTAACAAGGGCTTTCTAGGGTCTCTGCTTAAGCCTTTTGTGACTGAAATAACAGATTTTTAGAGAGCAGCTCATTGCTCCTTCATCTCCTCCTTACAGGAGGACCGAGGCCAGCTTCACTCCATTCGGGGTGGGGGGGTGGGAGGGGAAGTTCCAATAAGTGTCCATTCATAGAAGGAAGAAGGGCTGGAGAGCCCCAAGGGGATGACAGGGAACGATCTAAGCCTCCCATACTGGTCCCCGTTTCTGAACCTAGAGTGATGCACTGAGCTGCCCTCCAGGTTCAGCGCTGTCTCTATTCTCAGAGTCTAGAAATTGGGCTATATTTAAAGTATTAAGGTACCTTCAGTAAATGATCATTGTGTACATAAATAGCTTTTCCCTCTTAAGTAAACAATTCCTCTGTCTCTCCCTCAGATCTTGTGCTGAGTTCCAAGAAAATAGTGTAAAAATGATTATGTTACAGAGAGGCTTTGCATTGGTATGCCAACCCATCATACCCCTGCCTCTCTCTGAAGGGCTAGCACACTCATCTTGGTTAATAAAGGAGCCCAAAAGGAAATTAAATTTAATTCTTATGACTTGGTCTCTGATTATTCTTAAAGTATGTTTAAGTGGAGCATTGCTACCATCTTAGACACCTTTTGTCCACTCAGAACAATTTAAAACACAAATTATTGCTTAAGCGCTTCTCTGAGGCTTGTACAGACTGTCACTCTTGAAAAATAGAATGGACCCTATCACTGAAAGAAATTAGGACAGAACTAAAAATAAAACAAGGGCAAGTAGGTGTTTTAATAAAACAAATCACTGCCCACTATGGTTATTAATGCAGGCACATTCTATATCACTGACAAATGAAAACTGCGGTTCATACAAAGGCAGAAACTCTGCCAAAAGACAGAACAGAACACAATTTACATTAATGACTCTTTTCTCTATTTAACATTTTCAGTAAATAAAAATAGAAGAAATTAAAATTCCACATCCAGTCAGAGATAGTTACTCTAAATATATAGGGATCTTCCTTCTAGTCTTTTATCTATTCATAGACACATTTTCTTTAAAACAGTTTGGCCTCATGCTTTATGTACTATTTAATAAAAATAACCTTTTCCCACATATTCATATATTTTTCCATCATTAATATTCCATCCATATGGATGTCACACATACATATTATGTTGAATTCTTTTATACAATCTTAGAACTTTCCCTTTATTCTTGTATCTGTCATCATTAGCTCCCCATTGCACCACAACCTCCCTTGTCCCAATCTAAAGGAAAAATTAATCTAGTACTGTTGCTATAAATTTACCATGGATTTTCATTCATATATTTATGATCATCTAATACATGACCAACAAGATAGATAACTCTTCAGAAGCAGTGATAGAAATAATGGCTTCCTGAGGGGATAGGAAGAGAGGGCATGGGCGAAGGGGTTGGGAATAGAGAGCCAATAATATTGATGATTGCATTGAGGGGATGAACAACAGAAATGTTATGTGAATGGATATATTTAATTGTGTAAGATATGAGGGGAAAAGCACTACTATAGTGGGGAGGGTTCCTGATGTGTAGGGGTAGGGGATAGAGGAGCTGATATCAAGGAGTTCAAGAAGAAAGAATATGTTTTGAAATTGATTGTGATAGCAATTGTACAAGATTGTTTGATGTGATTGAACTGTAGAATGGTATGATATCTGTAAAAAGCTTCCAACAAAATGATTTAAACCATTTTTGCTCCCCAAACCCACCCCTTCCAAGAATGATTTAAAATTTTAAAGAAAAAAATTCAAACCAAAAAAATATAGCAGTGACAAAAAACACTCAATCCAAACGAAATAAGGAGATAATAGAAACTAGAACAAATTAAAAGTGGATCGAAAAGGAAAACAAATGACAAAATTTAACCTAACTATATTTGCAGTAATCCACTTTACAATGCACTCTCTCTAAGGGCAAGACTATTTCTATCTCTGGTTAGTGGTCAATGGGAATTCCATGGAAGCGTAATCAATGTTGAGACTTCTGCAAACTTGATGCTCTGAACTGAAGCTCTAATATAAATCCCTCCTCTGATCTTGGATCTTATTATTTAAATTCTTTGATCACACAGGCTGGTGTGCTTTTTCCAAGTGGATTTAGCCAACACTTCACTGAGATGGTTCCTTGTTTTAAGAAGCTCTTTCAAGATTCCATATGTCATTCTTTTTGATAGCCAGGCAACATCTGATTTCTTCATCACACTTAGCTGTAGCCCCTATAGCTTCAGTGATCGCTTTACTAAGGCAAGAATTGAGCAGGGCTGCATCCTATGAACTAATTATTCACGATTAAGTGTGAACTCAAAATCCTTTTACATATCTAAACAGTATATATAATTATATCACTGGTTAACTTTAGTGGTAGTGATAGCAACATGTTGAGAAATAATTTAAATAATCTTCATGATGCATTTGGTAAATCTAATAATAATACCATTAATCAAGTATACAATTTGAAGTACCATTGAAACTAGGAAAATATACATATACAGAAAAACTTTTTAGACCAAAAATTTCATGGGTTGTTCACTCATATAGATTGAAACTGAAGGTTAAGAAAGGAATGAGGGGGACTGAGCCCCGGTGGCAGAGTGGTTGAGTGCGAGACTGTGGCCCATGGGCTTGGCAGTTCAAATCTAGCAGCAGTTCTCCAGGAGCAGCACTGGGTAGCGCCCATGACCACCAGAGGGCAGTGATGCTCCCCCCCTAAAAAAACAAAACCAAAACAAAACAAAACGAAAGCAATGAGGGTTAGACATAAGGCAGGAATTCTGACAAAGTTCATTTGCTAAGGCAAAACTATGTCTTCAGGGCTAAGACATGTCACAAAAAACAAAGAAAGTAAGAAAATAGCAAATATATGGTACTTAAGTTGCCAATTATTTTGCAACCTCAAAAGTTTAGGCACAAGGGATTTGAATCAAAGTCTACTAACTTCCAAAACCATGACCTTTGGGCAGCAGTCAGCTTTAGATCCAAAGGAGTATTTCAGTTCCTTTAATCTGAAACAGCTGTGTTTATGGTAATAATGAGTGAAATTTCTAAATCAAATAATTCTGATGTGGTCAATGAAGAATGCTGCAAACCTCAGAAGAACAAAATATAAAATTCAGGTAGCACACGGTGACTGAGGGTTGGAGAGATATCATTTTATAATATGATAAGGTTATAAACTTGCCTAATATTCAATTATGTTGTTGTTGTTAAATAACATTGCATCAGGTCAGTTTCAACTCATAATAATCATATGAACAAAATATTGCCTGATCCTGCATGATCTTCACAGTCATTGCTGTTTGAATACGTTCTTGCAATAACTACGTGAATCCTTCTAGGTCTTCTTTTCTCATTGACTCCTCTAGTCATCATTCTTACTTCTAAAACGTATTCTCATTGTACTTTTCCCAAGACAGATTTGTACATTCCTCTGACAGTCCACAATATACTCAATATTTTTGCCAACATCCTAATTCAGTTTTCCCAGTACTCCTCATATATTGTCCAGTTTTCACATGTATGTAAGGTGATTGAAAACACAAAGACTTGGGTCTGGCACACCTTAGTCTTCAATGTGTAAATGTTGCTTCTGCATGCTTTAAAGAAATTTTTGTAGCAGAGTTCCTCAATGCAATATGTGGTTTGGATTCTTGAGAACCTTCCAAAGGTGTTGATTGTGGATGTGAGTAAAATTAAATTTATGACAACTTCAAGTTTTTCTCCAGTTATCTTGATTTTTATTGGCCCACTTGTAAGAATTTCTGTTTTCTTTCTTTCTGATTGGGTGCAATTCATACTAAGGTCATGGTCTCTGATCTTCATCAGTAAACTCTTCAGTCCTCTTCACTTTCTGCATATAAGACTGTGTCATCTACATATCACTGCTTCTTAAATGAATAATCCTTCAATCATGATGTTACATGCTTCTTCATATAGCCCAGTTTCTGTGTGCATTCATCATGCAGGTTGAAAAATTACAGTGCTAGGAGCCATGCATGGAGAACAGCTTTCCTCATATTAAATCACATAGCATTCTACTCCCCCATTTGTCTGTCTGTTTATCATTCAGTGGTGTCATCTCTGTTGCTCCAATGCTAGATACCATGCCACTGGTATTTCAAATACCAACAGGGTCATCCAAAGCAAACAGGCTTGAACACATCTTCCAGACTGAGGACAAAAGAAGGAATAGACTGTACACTTCTAAGGAATTAGCTATGGAAAATGTTATGAATGGCAGCAGAATCTTGTCAGATATAATGTCAGAAGGTGAACCCCTCAGGTAAGAAGACACTCAAAAGATGACTGAATAAGACCACCTTCTTAAAATTACATGGATGGAATAAAGCCATCAAGACCTCCATTTGCTGCTGGGGCATGACTCAACATGAAAATGCAAAGTTACAAAGATCAATTAGTAACTGAAACTTAGAGTCTATAAATTTTGAATCTAGGAAAATTGGGAAGTGTCAAAAATGATATGGACCACATAATGATCGATATTGTAGGCATTAGTGACCTGAAATGGACTGGTATGGGCCATTTTGAATCAGAAAATCATGTTATGTACTATCCTGGAAATGAGAGATTCAAGAGCAACAGTGTTTCATTCATTGTCATAAAGGTCATTTCAAGATCTCGCTTGAAGTACAATGCTGTTTGTGATAGGCTAATACATATCCACATGTGATGACATCCTGTCAATACAACTATTATTCAAATGTATGAACCAAACATTAAAGAATTTTTCTTGATTCATACTTTAAAGCTGTTGACAAGGAAATTGAAGAATTTTCATCTGAAATTGATCAAATAAGCAATGAAAATGTATTGATCTTTCTTAGCAATTGCAGTATCCATGTTGAAAACAAGGAGGGAGAAACAAGAGTTGGAAAATATGACCATGATAGAAATGAAGTTGGGATCATATGATAGCATTTTGAAAGGCCAAGGACTTCATCAAAAATCACTTTTTTCAACAACGCAAAATGCAGCCAAGCAAATGGACTTCTCTGAATGGAACACAGAGAAAGACCATAGACTTCGTTTATGGGAGATGCAAAAGAGGAGGTATTAGCAGCTAACACGAGGTCAAGGAAAACTATGGAATAGTCCATTAATTTCTCATATGTAAGTTCAGGTTGAAGCTGAAGAAAATGAAAGCAAGTCCAAGAAAGCCAAAATACAACCTTAACTATATCCCACTTGAATTTTTAAAACATCTTGTGAAAATAATCTATGTATTCAGCATGAATTACAAAGACCTAACGAGCTGTGAGAAAACATCCAGATCATGATGCATCAAGAAAACAAGTGGTCACTCAGAAGATCGGAAAGAAAGAAAAAAATCAAAAGATCTTTACTGGATGTCAGTGGAGATTCTGACACTTGTTTCTAAACATAGAATAACGAAGGTAAATGAAAGAAATGATGAAATAAAATGCTGAACAGGAAACTTCAAAGGGTGGTTTGAGAAGACAAAGTAAAATATTTTAATGAAATGGGCAATACCATGAGTTAGAAACCCAAACAGGAAGAACAGAGTCAGCATGTCTTAAACTGACAGAACTAAAGAAAAAATTCAAGCCTCAAGGTCATGTTGGAAGAATTTTGACTTCGGTGATCATGTCAGGAAGGTGAGCATCACAGAATGCTGGGTTATTAGAACAAAGTGTTCTTTTGATGAGGAAGGACTTGAGTAGAGACCCCATGACCGTCTGCTACCTTAATACTTAACATATAAATATGTGTACATACATATGTTTCCTTACTGTTATTTATAAATATATTTACATAAGTACATGCCTGTATTTAGACCTATATACATGTCCATTACCTCCTAGTTTTTTCCTTTATTTTCTTTCACTTTCCTCTTGTCCCACTATCATGTTTGACCTTCATTTTGGTTTCAGTAATTCAGTAATTCCTCTGCAGTAATTGCCCTTGATCAAGCCCCACAGACATCCTATGCCCTTGTCATTGATTCTAGATCATTTGGTGTTTCCTTGTCCCTGGGTTTGTTGGCACCCTTCTCCTTTCCCCTGCCTCCCCCTCTCCTGTGTTCCTCATGAACTGTCAGTCCCATTGTTTTCTCCTCCAGATGGTTTATCCGACCGATCTTATCTATATGAACATGCAGAGAAAATGATAAGCTCAAAAACAAAACAGAACAACAAAGGGAAAGAAAAACCAAAATAGCAACAACAACAAAACCGCACAACAAAAGAAATGCCTATAAATAGTTCTAGGTCTGTTTGTTGACTTTTATGAATGTTTCCCCACCGAGTCTGATGGGGTGCCATGCCCTGGTCTCAAAGTCTGCTTTTGGTTTTCCTCGGGGACTTCATTGCTTTGCTCCCCTTGCTGCTCTGTAACACACCCTTAGCGTTTCACCCCAGCGTGATAGAGTCAAATCAGGGATAGTTCCTGCACTGTCCCTCCAGTGTTGTCCTTCATGGGGCTATGAGTCAATGAGGGACATTGTGTCTCGTGGTGGGGGCAGTCCTATGGTCGCCTCTGTGCATTGGCAGCTCTGAGCAGGAATATCATCCTTGGGACTTGGTGGGCCAGGATAGGTAACATTCTTTTTCCTTCTCTCTTCATTTGTTTCAATCTACTCAGACAAACGTGCCCCACTCCCTGACCTGTAGTTTCAGTGCTGTCCTCTGAAGTGCATTGAAGTCAAAATAGTTGTATAGAAAAATCTGGTGAAGAAAGCTGACAGTGCCCAGCTGTTAAAAGATATAGTGTCTGGGGTCGTAAAGGCTTGAAGTTAAACAAATGGCATATAGCAGAGAAGCAACAAGCTCACATGGAAGAAGGTCACCAGCCTGTGTGATCATGAGGTGCCAGTGGGATCAAGTAACAGGCATCAAGGGATGCCAAACAAATATATTGATGAAAATGATGGGATCAGAGAGAAAACCCAAAGCCCATCTGTAGACACTGGGACATTCCCTCACATAAGGGTCACAAGGAAAGAATGAGTCTGCCAGGGTCCAGTATAGAACCCACAGAACATACAAGATTCCTCCTGTTGTTAAATGCCCCCCCCCACCCCACAGTTCCACCTTACATGTACAATGGTACAGATAAGACAGGTAAACCCCTCAGGAAGAGTAATGGGAGTCGAAGTACCAGGAGGATTGGGAAGGGGCAGGAGAAAGGGGGAGAAGTGGGGAACCATCTACAATAATCATTGTAAAGCCACCGCCCCCCAACCAGGGGATGAACAACAGAAACGTTAGTGAAGGGAGACAGTGGACAATATAAGATATGAAAATAATGGTAATTATTATTTACCAGAGGTCCATTAGGGTGGGAGTTTGGAGGAGGGAGGAATAAAGGAGGAACTAATACCAAGGGCTCAAGCAGAAAGAAAATATTTTTAAAATAATGATGGCAGCACATATACAAATGAGTTTGATTTTGTATGAATAGATGTATGAACTGTTATAAGAGCTAGAAGTGCCCCCAATAATTTATTAACTAGACAAACCAAAATCCTGGGGGCAAAATTTTGAATGATGCAGGATTCATTAAAAGAAGATACATAAAGAGAAAGACTACGCATAGTCACTGTACCAAAAAGAAGTCGTTAATATTTCACTATTGCAGGAGGTAGCAAATGAACATGAACCAGTGGTACTGAAGAAAGTGTCCAAGCTGCTAAGAGAAAAAGGAGGCTCCAGGAATTGATAGAATACCAATTCAAATGTTTCAACAAGCTGATAAAGCACTGAAAGGCAAGAAATTGTATTTAAGGCAGCTACTTGGCCAACTGACTAGATGAGGTCCATATTTGTATACATTCCAAAGAAAAGTGACATGATAGAATTCTCAAATTATAGAACAATATCACTGATTGCTATAACATGCATGTAAAATTTTACTGAAGACCACCCAACAATGGTTAGAACAGTACATTGATTAGGAGCTGCGAGAGGTTCCGGCTGGATTCAGAACAGCATTAGAATAAGAGATATCATTTCTGATGTCTTTTAGATCTTGGCCGAGAGCAGAGAATACCAGAAAGAAATTTTGGGGCATTTTATTGACTATTCAAAAGCATTAAACTCTGTAGATCACAACAACCTATGGGTAGCCTTGAGAAGAATAACAGAACAGTTAGCTGTGCTCATGTGGAATCTGTACATGGATCAAGAGACAGTTGTGTGAAGAGAAGTAGGGATTACTGCATTATTTGAAATCAAGAAAGGAATGCATCAGGGTCATACTTATCTAAACTATATGCTGAGCAAATAACCAGAAAACCTGGACTACATGAAAAAAATGTGGTATCAGGATTGAGGAAGGCTTATAAATAATTTTCAATGTGCCAATGACACAAACTTGCTTGCTCAAAGTGAGGAGGGTTTAAAGCACTTCCTAATGAAGGACAAGGACTTCAGCCTTCACTATGGATTGCAACTTAATATTAAAAAGACCCAAATCCCCACAATGGAACCAAAAGGTAACATCATGATAAATGAAGAAAAGATTTAAGTTGTCAAGGATATTGTCATGTCTGGACCCACAATCAGTGCTCTTCAGCAGATCAAATCAATTGCATTGGGCAAATCTGCTAGACAAAACCCCTTTAACATGTTGAAAAGTAAGAATGTTACTTTAAGGAATAAGGTATTGTCCAACCCAGGCTATGTTCAGAAATAATCTGAACATAATTTTTAATCTCCTCATATGTGTGGGAAAGTTGCACATTGAATAAGAAAGACTGGAGATTAACCAATGCAATGCTGGTGAAGAATATTGAAAGTGCCATAAACTGTCAAAATAACAGAGATGGGTCTTGGAAGAAGACAGCCAGAATTCTCCATAGAGACAAGGACTATGTCTCATATATTTTGGACATGTTGTCAGGAAAGATCAGTCTTTGGAAAAGGACATCATGCTTGGTAAAGTAGCAGGACAGTGGGAAAAATGTACCGTAAAACATTGAACAAGATGGATTGACACAGTGACTACATGGATGGGCTCAAACATAAGAACAATTAGAGGGATGGACCAGAACCTGGCAGTGTTTTGTTCTGTTGTACAAAGGGTCTCTCAGAGTCAGACACACAGGATGGTGCTTAACCAAACAGCAATCATTCTCTTGGATTAATGTCTAAGATGACCATATAATCCTAAATTTCTGGGCTTTTTTAAATTTCAACTCTATGTGAGCCTACCACAAAGCCAAATATAATGTTTAAAGCCATAAGGTGGAGGCTGTTGTGGTTATATTCATAGTGAATATCCACAAGAGTTACCAGGAAACCACAATTGTAATCATGTACCCTTTTAAGATTTTTATTCTTTGCCCAAAGTGTAATCACATGATATGCAAGATACAGACAGATCTTCATCTGAACTTTTATCTCTAGTCACCCATAGTCCCACACATCACGCTCTTCCTATCTCCTTTGTCTTTAGAGCTCTCACTTTATAATAAAAATCTACTTTGTACCCCTAGCTACTTCATAGAATAATCTCATCACATTTCAGCTTAACTACAGCTGGCTCTTCCCCAAATGCTACTTTCTAGTAGTCCTCTTGAGAGAATTTAAGTAATTTCGGATACACTAGTGGTGCGGTGAGTTAAGTGTTGGACTGCCAACCCAAAGGAAGGAAGTTCAAATTCCCAGGCCCTTCAAGGGGAAAAGACAAGGCAACCTCTTTTCTGTAAAGATTTGTTGCCTCAGAGACACTATGGGGTCATTTTTTTTCTCTTTTGTAGGGTCATGATGAGTCACAATTGATTGGATGGCAGAGGTTTATAGAATCTACTTATACTAGTTCATAGAATTTGTGGCCTGTCGGTTTCCACTGATGCTCACAGAGTATTGTTTTCCCACCATGCCACTTTAATATCACAACCATTTCCCATGTACTTCTCTCAGCGCTATCTTTCAGGACACACCATACATCCATTGAACACTTTCAGTCAAGCCATCATCTGGGATAACATCATGCTGTGTTGAGGATCAGCTTCAGGTCATGCAACCTGTATAGCCTTTCCAAAGAAGCCCTACCCATGGTTAAATGTTGGATTGTTATCTCCTGAAATTTTCAATCATTTTATCCTACAAATTATGTTTGTCATTAAGTCCAATGGTACAATGAAGTATGTGTCTGAACACCGAAGATATATCAAAAGAAAGTATACCCAGCTCTTATCTCTACCAGTGTACATGCTCTGGTCCCACAGGGTTTGTAAGGTAGAATTAGGGTCATGATAATGAACAGGCGGTGTGAGCTGTGGAAGAGCATTAAAGTACTAGAGGAAAGTTGTATGTGTCATCAGTGCTACACCGCACTCTGACTGGCTTGTCTCTTCCTTGTGACCCTTCTGTAAGGGGATGTCCAAAGGTCTATAGGGAATCCAGTACAGATAAACCCCTCAGGACCAGTAATGAGAGCAATGATATCAGGAGGGGAAGGGGAAGAGGAAGGTAGGGGCAGAATGGGGGAACTGATCACATATGACCCTCTCCCAGGGAAATGGAGAGCAGAAAAGTAGGTGAAGAGAGACATTGGTCAGTGTAAGACATGTATAACAATAATTTATAAATTATCAAGGGTTCATGAAGTAGGAAGGGTGGGGAAGGGGATAAAAATGAAGAGCTGATCCCAAAAGTTTATGTAAAAAGAAAACGTTTTAAAAATGATGATGACAACAAATGTACAAATGTGCTTGACAAAATGAATGGATATATGGTGAGCATACACACAAACTCTCTCTCTCTCTCTCTCTCTCTCTCTCTCACACACACACACACACACACACACAAGATGAGGTCCATGGACACAACAAACAACATGGACACTAAGCTGCTGGTCCAGCCCCAGGCACTAAAGGCTTCAGGTAGTCTGAGAAACCACACAAAAAGGTGACTAAATGAAGGAATATATCTGGAAGAGTGCCGGAGTTCTAAGAAATATTAAGAAATCAATTATCTACAATGAAATCCATAGACTCAATGTTACCTCTCTAAAGATATCAGAAAGGTTCTCTGAAATGGGCAAGAGGGTGTTAAAATTTTACCAAAATACACAGATTAAGGAGAACCAGGACAATTTTAAAGAAAAATAATGTTGAAAGATTTACACTGCTACATATTAAGACAATAATGCTTATAAACCTATATTAATTAAGAATGTGGTTTTGGCACAAATACAGATGCTCAGATAAGCAAATGGACAGGACCATTATGTCTCAGCTACCACTGTAAGAGTAAAGATAGTTTTTAAATCAACGGTGTTAAAACATTTAGATATTGATATGGAGAAAAATTATTCTTCATTTCACATGATAAAATAAAACAATTCTAGTTGGGCAATGAAAAAGTATGAACATTTCTAGACTATATAATTATTTTCATGACCTTGGAGTAGACAGTTATTACTTATATACTCATGTATCAGCTGAGTTTTCAGCACATTTTTAATGCAGCTTTTGTGGTGCAATTAGGTGTCTCGGCTGATATTCAGGTTGGCTTATACATTACTTTTAATTGGTATGCAAAAATGGTATGGGTTGGTGGCGGAACTACTCTAACTGCACGGAGGTGGGGGTGGGCAGGGAGGGGAAGCCCCATGATCATGCCCACAGCAGATTCATTTAAGACAGAGATCAAATATGCTTCTACCCTCCAACTATTTCACCACCTCTGACACCCTCACCCCCACCCCCATCTCCACCTTTTTGCTAAGTCTGATCATTCATTACGATGTCCACACAGAACTCACAGACAACCATCGCAATCATGAGGTTTATCCGGGATACCACAGGCCACACATTAGGATGAAGAATGCTCAGAACACAGTGTTTTGATCAGGACTGTTTTCTCTCAGGCACACCCACAGGCACATATCTCTCTGGCTCACTGCCTCCCAAACACATGAGTACTTGGCCTCTGTCCTGCTCAGGCAAGTGAATAAACCTCTTTTCCTTCTGTTGATTGTGTGCCCAGGGACACACTGATTCATCAATATGCTTCAGCTTGTGATGGGGCTCAGTTCTAACTCCACAGGTCAGCAAACCTAACTCCCCAGACAAGAGCCGGGAGGCACGCCACTCCGTTAGCAAGCCCTCTTATAGAAGGTACCGGTTTTCTTAAGTTGGGAAGTCTACCTCCTATCCATCTCCTGCCCCTGCTGAGCTGTTTCTCTACTGCTTCCTCCTACCCTCTCTCACTTCTTCCAGTTTCATAGATAACTGTCTTAAAAGCCAAGGAAGGTAGTACAAAATATCATCTGCTCCTGCATCTTCTTTTGGTTGGTCGCGAGATCTGCCTCTCTGCTTCCGAGGCAGCTCACTTTAAGCAAAGGAGAATAGCAAAACTTGTCAATTGTTTATGCTAGACTTCCATATATTTCAGTCCTGGTTGTATAGTGGATTATGCATTAGGGTATTCACTGTAAGGTTAGTAATTCAAATTCAACAGATGCTCTAAAGGAGAAAGAAGAAGCTTTCTACTCCTGTAAAAATTCAGTGATCCTACTCCCACCAGGGCAGTGATGCCTCCCCACCCCCCAAAAAATTCAGTCGTTAAAATCTCCAAAGGGCAGTTTCTTGAAAGCCTTCACAACATTGAGAAAACATCTTTTACATTTAGTTAAATGAATTTTTTCTACTTATCTTTTCATATAAAAAAATTTTTAAAAACCTACAAGTTGATAGTTTTCATATTGCAACAATCTTTGAACATTTTGGTTGATCATTTTAGTATTTTACTAATTTCAAGCTTGTTGAATTACTTTCACTTGAAAATAAAATTTTCACAACATAAATTTTTATCATTTTCAAAATTAAATGGATAGCTTCTACATTTAATCATAGAAGATCCAAAATATTTTCCTTTATGAATCATTAAGTCAGAAACATAATTAAGCATGCCTTCAATGGGGGAATAAGTCCACTATTGCTACTGAGAATAAGTGTACTACACTTTAACCAGAAAATTGTAAGACCAGTTTATGTAGCATTATAATATAGTTTTAAAACATAAAAGTAGCAATCAATTAACTGGAAATGCACTTTATATGTGTTTTCTCCAATTACATTTTTAGATGAGATAAATGAGAAAATAATTATGATGAGACATGAAATAAAAGTCAAAGATTTTATAGCCATTTATTAAAACTAGACATATTGACAGATTTAAAATAGCATGTATTATGATTCCATTGATATGAAATTCAAAATTACATAAGGAAATTCATGGCAATAAAAAATCAAAACAGATGTGGTCTCAATAATCAAAGGGGACATAGGGAAGTTTCTGGATTGCTGATAATTTCATGTTTCTTGACTGGAATATGTTCACCTGCCAAGAAGTTGTGTGTAGTTTAGTAGAAAATTTTGCATTTCAAAGCAATTAAAAACCTTTCATGGATGTCAGGATGAAAATCAAAGTCCTTACAATAACGTACAATGTTTTGTGATCCGGGCTCTGCCCCGCTATTCACACCTCTTCCTCTCCATTGCTCATCTACTCTAGTCTCCCAAAGGTGATAACAGTATCATGGTTATTATTTTTTTAAAGGCGATACATGATGAAATATTTGCAGAAGAAATGATATGATATTTTGAATTTGCTTCAAAATCATCTACGGTGGAAAAAGGTAGAGCAACTGAGGCATAGACAGTGGTCAACAGCAGTTGAAGGCTCAAGCAATGCCTTGCTGTGGTTAAATTCTGTGGATTCAGTTCCAACTCATCATGAGCCCGTACACAGCAGAACAAAATACACAGTCCCTGCCAGCCTCACAAGGGTTCTTATGTTTGAACCCATTCATGTGGCCACTGTATCAATCCATTGTGCCAAAATCTTGTTCTCTAATCCTCCACTTGACCAAGCATGATGTCCTTCTCCAGGGACTGATCTCTCCCGATAACATGTCCAAAGTATATAAGATGAGGCTAGCCATCCTTGCCTTTAAGGAGCACTCTGGCCTAATTTCTTCTGAGACATACCAGCTTGTTCTTATGCCAGTCCATGGTACTTTCCATATTCTTTTCCAGCACCACAATTCAAATGCATTCATTCTTCTTCGGTTTTCCTCATCTGATGTCCAACTTTCACATGCATGAGAGGCAATGGAAAATACCATGCGTTAGATCAGGTACACTTTAGTCCTTCATGTAGAGCATTTGCTTTTCAATACTTTAAAGCGGTCATTTGCAGCAGATTTACCCAATACAATGAGTGTCCTAATCTCTTTATTCTTGCTTCTGTCAGCATTGATTGTGGAGCCAAGCAAGACATGATCCTTGACAGGTTCAACCTGTTCTCCATTTACTATGATGGTACTTATCAGTCCATTTGTGAAGATTTTGGTCTTCTTTACATCTCGCTGTAATCCATAGCGATGTCTGCAATTCTTGACCTATAACAGCAAGTGCTTGAAGACAGGTAAGTATAATGCCATCACAGACAACATTGTACTTCAAGATTGATTAATAAATGCCCTTTGGGGCAATGAATGCCACACTATTCCTCTGGATTGTGTCATTCCCAGCATAGTAAATCATATGGTTTTCTGATTCAAAATGGCCAATATCTGTCCATTGCAGCTCACTAATGCTTAGGATATTTATGTCTTTCATTTTGTTTTTAATAACTTCCAATTTTCCTAAATTCATACTTCCCACATTCCAAATTCCAAATGTGATTATTAGCCAATTTTTTCAGCTATTTCTTCTCACCTCAAGTCCTGCTTTGTGGGCAGAAAAAAAATTCCAAAGACTCCACTCCTGTAGACTTTACTCCACTCACATCACCATAGTCAACTCCACTGAGGGAAAACAGTTTCTGCTCAGCCACATTTTCAGTGTCCTCCAAATGAAGGGGCTCATTCTCTCCCCAGCACTCTCCCAACAAGGTGTTGCTTCCAATTATTAGACCTTCCGAAGTTTGCACAATGTTTTTTCAGTGGCTACTTCCTCTGGAGTGGGCAGCTGATTGCTACTTCATGGCCCTTAGTCTGGAAGCTCCAATGAAACCTGTTCACTTTGAGAGTTCCTGCTTACATTTGACATACCAAGGACATAGCTTCCAACATCACAGCAACACACAAGCCATCTTAGTTCAACAAACTGACAAAGAATGCATTACCTAGGGCAAATCTGATGTAAAAGATTTCTTAAAATTCAAAGATGTCACTTTGTAGGCAAAGACGTCTGTGTTAGTCTGGGTTGATGAGAGAAACAAATTCATAGACACTCATGTATAAGAAAGAGCTTTATATAAAGAGTAATTATAAATAAGAAAACATCCCAACCCAGGACAGATTAAGTCCATAAGTCCTATGTTAGCCTATATGTCTAATGCCAATCTATAAATTCCTCTTCAGACTCAAAAAACACATGCAATGATGCCAAATGCAGGAAGATCACAGGTCAGGGGGTGGAAAGTCTTGTGGATCCAGAGGTAGTGGAAGCATCTCAGCACTGGCTGGAGTCTCCATGTGACTTCTCCAGTTCTAGGGCTTTAGCATGGCTCCATGTGTCTTGTAAGCAGGGATGTCTCTCAGGGAGTTGAAGCAGAGAGTGTCTCTCTCCTGCCTAAAGCAAGCTATTTATCTCCATAGCACCTCCAAATGATGTCATCAACAGTAACCTGATCAACAGGCTAACCTCCAACCCTTCACTCTTATAGTCTCAAGTTGGCAACAGATTATATAATTACCACAATGTCGCTTTGTATGTCTTACCACAGTTAGAGCATTTTCAATTACCTAATTCAATTCATATAAATTACCTATTTCAATTCATATAACGGTTGAACAATGAATATGAAAGACCAAAGAAGAATTGATGCACTTGTATAATAGTGTGGGCAAAAACTACAACAATATGTCCTAGACTTCTATTTGTTATTGTTGATAAGTGCTATCAAGTCTACTCTGGCTCGTGATGATCTCTATACAGCACAAGGAAACTTCCTTTTCTTCCTCCACCATCCTCATAATCATTGCTGTATTGAGGTTTTGTTACAGACACTGTGCCCAGCCATCTCATGGATGCCCTTCCTCTGGTTCACTGGCCCCTTTACTTTACCACACATGAGGTGCTTCTTCAAGGACTGGTTCTTCCTGCAAACACACCCAAAGTACAAATGACAAGATTGCTCATCTTCTCTTCTAAGAAACAGCCTGTCTCTGCTTCTTCCCAGAAAGGTTTGTTCATTCTTCAGGTAGTCTGTGCATATCTGAAATTCTTCAGCAGCGCTGTATTTCAAAGGAATTAAGTCTTCTTTGCTTTTTCTTGTTCATTGCTGAGTGTTCCCATGCATTTGAGGCAATGGAAAATACCATGCCTGGGACTAGGCAAGCCTTAGTCTTTAGAGGGACATGTTTTTTTAACATTTTAAACAGGACTTTTGCAGTGGCTTTGATTCACATCAATTGTGGTTCCAAGGAGAATGAAATCCTTGACAACATCTAATTCTTCATGGCATAACTTGTTGAATGAGTTGTGAGGATCTTTGTTCACTTCATGTTGAGATATAATTCATACAGAAGGCTATAGCAAGTTTTCAAGCTCTCTTCACTTTCATCAAATAAAGGTGTATCATCTATTTATTGCAGGTTGTTAATGACTCTTCCTGCAACCCGGACACCATATTCTTTTTTATGTAACCAAGCTTCTTGAGTTATTTGCTCAATATACAGTTTGGAAACTATAAACACTCGAGTATAAGCCAACTTGAATATCAGGCAAGGCACCTAATTTTACCACAATAAACTGCATAAAAATATGTCGAAAAACTCGACTTATACTCGAGTATATATGGTAAGCATGAGGAATGAATACAATCTGGATATGCACCTTTTAGAATCTTAAACAACACAGAGATTCCTTGGTTTATTAAGAAAGCTATCTCTTGGTTTATGTACCGGTTCCACATGAGCACAATGAAATTTTCTCAAATTTTCATTTTTTTTCACAATGTAATTGGTACTTTGCTACGATCCACACAGACAAATGTCTTCATGTAATCAATTAAACAAGGTAAATATGTCTCTGACATTCTACACTTTCAGCTAGGATCCACCAGACATCAGCAATGATACTTGTTATTCCACATCCTCTTCTGAATTTCAGCCTGGTCTCTGTGGGTGTAGTGCCACAACAGTTCTTAAATTATCTTCAGCAAAATTTTACTTATATATGATGTGAATGATATTGTTCAGGAATTTCCATATTTTATTGAGTCACCCTTCTTTGGTGTAAAGACATACAGAGTCTGTTGTCCAGGTAGTTGTCTTTTAAACATCTTGGCTTAGAATGAACGAACTCCTTCAGTACTGTATCTGCTTGTTCAAAATATTAAGTGCTATTCAGCAGCTTCCTGGGGCCTTGATTTTTGCAAATTTCTTCAGTGGGTTTCTGAGAATAGCTTTTTACAGGAGCAGAAAGCTCCATCTTTCTCCCTTGGGTCAGATAGTGGTTTAGAACTGCTGACTTTCCAGTTAGCAGTCCAATGCATAAGCCCTATACCACCAGGGCTCCTTATAACTATACAGTAGATATAACTAAAACCGAGTATAATAATAGTAACATATGCCAAAATAAATTGATAATGCTGAGGCTGAGCATTTACTACTTGTATTTTCAAGTTAGATTTATATCATTCAAAATTTTACGATGTCTCCATTTAACAACTTGCTTACAGAATTCCTGATGACCTACTAATTATATTTTGTGAGCTATTCCCAGTTGACTCCATCAACACCAGCAGATTAAATCAGATTGACCATAGATGGTCATTTTGAATTTTAGTGATAAGAATAATTTTTTATATTGCTCTTTGACTTTACCATTCTTCCATAATACAAAGTTTTGGGGGCTTTAAAAATAGATAGCCCAATGAATGATTTGTGTGAAAATTATTAATTGTAAACATAATTTGCTATGTAAATTTTCACCAAAGTACCTCCACAAGAAGAATGGATGAAACAATAGGCAGCCCCCAAATTTTGAAAGAAACTTTTCTGATTTTTTGTGTTTCAAATACTCCATAAAATCTATAGAAAAATAAAACAAACAAAAAAGTTAAAACAGCAAAACCAAAAGAATCAGAATTGCTGAGTAATCGCTATAGGGGACATTCAGGAACTCCTGTGTGATTTTCAGAGAGTATTTGATGAGGCCCAATAATGGTGTAGAAAAGTCTAACTGGCCTATAAAAAATATTTATCATATTCACCTAAGTATTTTGTTTCCTATGCCATCTGGTAACACTGTGTGTATAATTTAATGCACTGGGTTGTTAACTTAATTGAATAATGAAAATGATTCCATTCAAGAGTGTAGCAGCTCACAATTGATCTGGAGGTCAATACCCTACCATTTTAGCAAGACCAGCTATACAATTTCCAGTGCTCAGTCCAAAGGAAAGATGTCCAGCCCCACGTTAAAAAAATTATCAATAATTTCACGGCAAAAATGGTAGGGCATTAAACAACATCCTCCTGAGATCTTGGGTGATCTTGGGTAGGCAATGACCCAGAGAAGCAGGTCCAAATCAAATCGCAAGGCTTGATGACATCCTTTGTTATTAAAGAAACTGAGAAATTTACCAAATGAGGGTTTCTCTGTCAAAAAAGTAAAGAATTGTATTTGTACATGATTTCCCTTGAGAAACAATAATCTCCCCTCATTTTTCAGTGGACTGTTCTTATTCCTTGGCTCATTTCTCCATATGTGAGCTTAACTAAAGAGATACAGCAAACATTTTCAGGCCCCACTGTGGTTTACCAAAAAAAGAAACAAGGGAAAAAAACATGCCTTTTGGCATGTCTTATTTTATTTGGGGTCATGTTTCTGTGCGTGAGAAAGCCAGATTTTGTTGTTTTTAAAATAATTTAATGTGTTCTTTGCACATCTTGGATACATGCTGAACATTGTGGCCTTGTCAATGAGAAAAGAAGGTTGAAGCAATTTCTTGCTTCTCAGGCTGTTTCATATACCCGATTGCACTTCTGATTTCCTCAGGAATCCCTTTCTTTCCCCCTGTGATGGGGCTTGTGGCTTAGGGAAGTAGTATCCTTTAGTATTGCTAAGAGACTGCGCATCCCATTTGTCTTCTAGAAGACAGCATTTCCTGATAATACTGCCATTGCTGCCCCGTTTGTGCTATGGATATGAAAATATTGTAACAGACTGACTTGTGTCCCCCAAAATTATGTGTGGCAAATCCTAAATCCATACACCGATGATAAATTCCATGTGGAAATAAGGTTTTCTTTGTTATAATAATCAGGCCATGTCATTGTCTGGTGTCTTGTGGAGAGTGAATCCTTTATTCTCCTATATTAAGAAGTCTGACAGGCTGGGTTTCTTAGGTGAAGGGAGACCTTCACTCTGATGAGTTGGAGTTGAGTCCCAGTCACATTCTCATAATTAATATTATTCCCCACTATATCCTCCCATAAGACTGCTACCTTCAAGTTACCTCTTAGAAGCACAAGGCTGATTGCCTGCAGCTTTAACTCTAGGAGCAGACATCTGCTATTGCTCTCCAACCTCTGAAGACAGTCACTCCCCCTTACCTGCCCCAGGACACAGGTGTCAGATTACTCCTCCACTGTACTCAGGGGCCTTTAGGGTTAGGATGCAGCCCTCTTTGTTGCATATGTGGTTACTTGTAACTAAGCGACTCGCATGCTCCTGGAGTGTATATAAGCCTTGGCTGGACATATGTTCTCTCTCTCTCTCTCTCTCTCTCTCTCTCTCTCTCTCTCTCTCTCTCTGCACAGACCTGGTTCCTGAAGTTATGACTGTGAAGGTGAACCCTTGCATGCTTTATCTTGTCTGTTACTTCATTAATTTTGTCCCTCAATTACACAATTGCTCCTAAGATCCATTTGGTTGTGGAGGCCGGTACCCCACAGTCTTACATCTAACCACGTGTAAGATGTAAAAGAAGTAGATCAGGCACAGGAAAGCGGAGAGGATCATATGCATTATGAAAAATAGTCTTCCCCAGAACAGACAGTTTTACCCTCTAACTGGACCCAGAGTCCAAACTTCTAGTCATCTAAATGGTGAGAAAATCACCATTCTGATATTTCTGTTTGTGCTAGTCTGGGAAGACTAGAGAAACAAAGTCATAAATACACATATGTATATAAGGGAAAGGTTTATATACAAGAGGAATGGAACATTAAGAAAACATTCCAATCCAGTCCAGTCCAAAGTCATAAGTCTGATATTAGACCATATGTATAATACCAGTTTATAAAGTCTCCTTCCAACTCACGAAGCATTTGCAATGACACCAGGACAATCACAAGGCAGTGGGTGCAGAGTCTTGTGTATCCAGCAACAATGGAAGCATCCCAGCACTGGCAGGGGTTTCCCCGTGGCTCCTCATTTCCAGGGCTCAGGGTCCATCAGCAGTATCCATTGGCAGTGGAAGAATCTCCTCACTGGCAGGGGTCTCCATGTGGCTTCTCCGACCACCGAGGTCTGGTTGCATCAGGATAAGCCCATGTGACTTCTCCTCTGGCTGCTCCAGTTCCTAGAACTCAGCGTCTATGCTATCATCTTGCCTTGTCAGTCGAGTGTCTCCAAGGGAGTCAGTTCAGTCTATCACCTCCAATTGGGAAAAACCGTGAGATTTCCCAGAATTCTCAAAGAAAGCCATGCCCACACAGAGCTCTTATTGACTATCTCCAAAATGACAGACTAGACTCTACCCCTACACTCCCAATCATGAAATTGACACACGAGTACATGACTGCCACACTGTTACATTAGTACTAGTGAACTAAATCACACATGCTAATTCTTTCCTTTTGTGTTGGCCCCAAATCTAGGTAACAGCTATGAAGAGTAGGGCAAATCCATGATACAGTCTCTATCCTGTCTCCTTCTCTATGCCCATTATACACCTGACTAATCAACTTGTGTGCATTATTCAGATGCAACCTTAGGTTTCTTTTTAACACAGGTCTTGCTGTAGCCACTCTCTGTTGATAGGCTGACCTGTGACGTGAAACTCCTCACCATCTCTCAGAGGGTTTTGGTTGATAACTCAAAGCATAATAATCATTCCTTCCATTTTTAAAAAAGTTCACATTTAAGAAGTATTTTCATAGATGTCTTTCATTTGTTAGCATTAGGTGTTAACATTTCTATTTTAGAAAAGATAGTTCCAATATGTTTTTTAAGTAAGAGTAAGAAGATTTTTACCCTCTATACTTTTGAGTAATTTATTAGGTTGCCCTGAGAATTTTCAGCCTGGCAAAAATAATACTAAATAAGTACAAATTACCAGACAGGAACTAAATTGCCATATTAGAGCACTTCTCTGAATAAAATCTTTAGAAAATGTGAAAAGTGCATGGGAATACCATTAAAAGCTATTTCCAAAGAAAGACAATAATTTTGGCATAAATAAGTATCCTGATGGCCAATTTATTTTTTGCTATTATTTATCATTGCTTAACCTAGCCCTGTGTATTCTTGTCTATTCAAAATTGAAAATTGCTTGCTAATGGATAAAGGAAGACTCTGTTTAGGCTGTATTTCCTAGTAGAAGGGAAGTTTTGATACTTGCTGGAAATTTCCAGAAAACAATTCACATTTCTTCTTTGACCTAATTGCTTTATTTTGTTTCAAATGGATTGTATTGGAGATAGATACAGAGTACTGGTCTTTTCACGGCCAGATCACCACAAGACTGGTTTCCATTTTTTTAAAGTGGAAGTACCTACAAGCGTAGTTGTGACGCTAAAATGAATCTAACAGTGTCTAGCACTTGAGAAAAGTGCTCAAAGCTGAACTGAAGCCAGTTGCCTGTGAATCCATCCAAACTCTGGGGCCCCCATTGCGTCAGAGTAGAACTGTGCTGCATTGAGTTTCCAGTGTCTGATTCTAGTGGAGAAGCAAGGATTGCCAGACCTCTCTTCTAGGGCAGCTCTAGGTGGACTTAAGCTGCCAACCTTTGGATTAGTAGTCAACCACTTAACTCGTTGTGTCACCCAGTTACCAATGAAAGTTAGCTATGACAAAGTGTGATGATGGTGGCAATGATTGTTATTTTTTCAGTTTCTTTTCTCTGAGAAATTTTCTTGCCACTGCGATCTCTCTTAGGGAGCCCGGTGTAGTGGATGATGTGCTGGGCTGCTGGTGGCAAGGTCAGTCGTTGAAGCCCATCCGCTGCTTGGGTGGAGAAAGATGAGGCTTTCTGTTTCTTAAAGATTTACAGTCTTAGAAATTGAAAAAGAATGATACTCTAATACAGTGCCCTATAGAGTCACTATAAATCAAAATTCACTCATTGGCAGTGAGTTTGTTTGTTTGGTAGCCGTACCCCTCTCTGATAAGGAACCTTGAGGTATCTGCGTCCCAATTTTTGAGTCTTTTTCTTTATCTTATGGAAGGTGAGCTTTTAGCCTACCCTGCACGTACTGTGAGTCACCGCAGTGCATTAACTCATCATTGGATCATTGCGATTGTGTGATTTACCTTCTGAATTTCATGTTCCAGATAGTCCATTGGTTATCAATGGACTATCTGTCAGCTTTGCCAGCTTTAACTTTTCAAATCAGGAATGACTTAAATTGCTTTTCATAGAAATGTCAACATTTTTTCTTTAAACAGCATTTCACTTTTACCATCATATAACATAATGTTTAAGATTGCTTCATAGAATGCTTCATAGTCCCCTTGTATGTTATCGCCAACACCTACTCTTTTCATTCACCTGCCTAAAATTTTTAACAATTTTTTTATTTATGAAGCTGAATGTATAGTAAAAAATATTTAAGTACATAGGAAAGAGTCAAAAAGATATTTTTTCAAAGATATCCTTTCCTAATATTTTCTTTTTTTTCCCAATGTAGTAGGAAAGAATGGGCCACCACCTCAGTAGTCTCTGAGGCAAAACTGTTACTATCCCCAGTTACTTTAGCAAACCTGGGTCCCCTTGCTTCTGCAACATCATACAGAGCTAGTGATTGAGTCTGCAATTTTCTAATATTTTCAAGAAAGTCTTTTACTTCTTTATTTTAAACTTTCAAGCCTCAAGCTTAAGCACCTTTGCTCCATCTGTTGAAACTTAAGGTAAAAATCGTGGACTGATATCTTTCTACTGGTAACCCTGGGAAAATAGGAATGCTATAAGTATAAAAAAGGGGATACATACTTTTGACTCCTATAGTGGGGGACTGGATGATTCCAGCCAAACAGCCTTCTGAGGACATGGAGAAAACCTGGTGTGAAAGTACCAATTTTCTGTATATATTTCCAGCACAATCCATTCGAAACAAAATAAAACAATTTGGTCAAGGAAAAAATGTGAATTGTTGGGGAATTGTTTTCTGGAAATTTCCAGCAAGTATCAAATCCAGTATTTCATGAAAAATGAAAATATTTGCTTCATAACATCAGATTGGTAGCAAGAGAGAAATATCAGATCAGGAGGAAATAAGTGGTAAGCCCAGAATTTGAGTACTCTTTGGATAGTGCAAATACTTAACATGCTTCCTTGCTAACTGCAAGTGCACCAAGAGGACTTCAAAAGGTATCATGGTGATCTAGTTCCCCCAAATCCTTGAAACTTCACTGAAAGCCACGCTGAGCACAGTATTACTATCACATGGGGTCACCGTGAGTTGGGCTTGATGACAGGGCTTCTGGTCAGCCACAGGGAAAGTTGAATGATTAATAGACACAGGGAGAGGTTGAACAGTATGCTGACAGCCTGCAGGGACCTGGGGGAAAGAAAAACGTTGGAGCTTAGTGTCCACCAAGGGTGAGGCCCTTGGAAAAACAGCCTATGCATAGGGATAAGGTCCAGGAAAACTGCAGCCTAGAAATAAGGAACAATCAAATGTGAGCAATCCTTCCTTTGCCTATAGCCCAGCTCCCAGAGATCTTGAAAAGCTCAGAAAAAGTGCAAGAGCCATTTTTTCTAATATTCAGAAATATGAAGCGTATCACCGGCATTTCAGAATTAAAGGAAATACATGATAGGTGATCTTCAAATAGAATGAAAGTGACTCCTGAAGAGAGTATAGTGATAGAGGAAGAAATAAAATATAGTTTAAATGGCAAACATGGTAGGGTTTGAATGACTAATAGATGAGTAGTTGTTGGAGGCCAGGGACATGGGGAAGGGGGAGCGACGGGTAATGAGCATGGCACTTCTTTCCAGAGTGATGAGAATGTTCTTCCCTTACACCATGATGGTGGTCACACAACTATGCAGATACACTCATATGACGGAACTGTACAATTTTAAAGGGTGCATGCTGTGGTATGTGAATTGTAGCTTGGGTTGGGTGCTGTTGGGTCCTTTCCAACTCATAATGACCCTGTCTACAACAAAAAGAAACACTGCCCTGTCTGACAACATCCTCATATGTGTTGCTATGTGTGATCTCATGGTTGCAGCCCCTGTATCAGTCCACTTCTCAAAGGTCTTCCTTTCTTTTCACAGACTCTCAGTTTAACCAAGCCTGATGTTCTTTACCAGGGGCTGATCTTTCCTGATAACACGTCCAAAGCACATGAAATAACAATGCAACTCTTGTCTCTAAGGAGCATTCTAGCTGTCGTCTCAAGAGATGTCTCTTAGTTCTTGTGGCAGTCCATGGTGGTTTCAAACTTCTCCAACACAATAGTGGAAATGGTATCAGCTCCTCATCGCCCCCCCTCCTGTCCCTCCTTCCTTTCCTCATGAAGGCTTGATCATTTATAAATTATTATTTTTTTCATGTCTCGCACTGTCCAACCACTCTTCCCATCCCCTTATCTGTTGTTCGTCCCCCATGGGAGGGGGTTATAGTAGATCATTGTGATTGGTTCCTCCTTTCTCCCTCCACCTTCCCCTTCCCCTCCTGGTATGGCTACTCTCAATATTGGTCCTGAGGGGTTTACCTGTCCTGTGTTTCCTATGTTTCCAGCTCTTATCTGTACCCATGTACAAGCTCTGTTCTAGCCAGATTTGTAAGGTAGAATTAGGGTCACAATAGTGGTGGTGGTGGGGGAGGGAGCATTAGAGAACCAGAGGAAAGCTGTATGTTTCATTGGTGCTATACTGCACCCTTATTGGCCCGTCTTCTCCCTGCAAACCTTCTGTAAGGGGATATCCAATTGCTTACAGATTACCCCCCCTTTTCATATTATGATTTTTTGCTCTGGGTCTTTGAAGCCTGATACCTTATCTAATCAACATTCCGTGATCACACAGGCTGCTGTGCTTCTTCCATGTGGGTTTTGTTGTTTGTCAGCTAGATGGCTGCTCATTTATCTTTAAGCCTTTAAGACCCTAGACACTTTATCTTTGATAGCAGGGCACTCTCAACTTTCTTCACCACATTTACTTATGCACCTGATTTGTCTTCAGCGATCATGTTGAGAATGTGAGCATCTCAGAATGGCAGGTTATTACAAGGTATTCTTGTATTGAGGGATTACTTGAGTAGGGGCCCAATGTCCATCTGCTTTCTTTATACTAAACCTATAAATATATGTACATAGATCTATTTCTCCATCATATATAAATATATTTACATATGCATATGCATGTAGTTAGTTTTCCATAAATGCCTTTTGCCTCCTAGTTCTTTCCTCTATTTCTTTTTACTTTCCTCATGTCCCTCTAACATGCTCAGCCTTCATTTGGGTTCCAGGAATTCCTGAAACCCAGGGAATTCCAGTCCTACCAGACCTCTTACACCCTACTGGCCATTGATTTTCAGTCACTTGCCGTTCCCTGGTCCCTGGGTTTGTTAACACCCACTCATTCCCCTCCACACATACCCCCCCGCTTCCCCCTCTACCATGTCCCCCTGGAACTGTTGTCTCATAGTTCCTCTTCCAGATTGATTATTCTACCTATCCCATCCAGATAGACATGCAGCGACAACAATATGCACAAACACAGGACCAAGCACAACGAAGCCACAGTAGAAAATAAAACAATAGCTACAACAACAACAATAAACAACAAAAAGTCTATAAGTCGTTCAAGGTCTATTTGTTATCCTTTATGAGTGTTTACCAGTGAGTCTGATGGGGCACTACAGTCTATTTTTGGTAATCCCTGGGGACTTCATTGCTTTGTCCCCTTGCTGCTCTGTTGCATGCCCTCCCCCCACACCCACCTTTGGAGGGGTGGGCTCAGGGTGGGCACAATTCTTGCCATGTTTCTCCAGACACTCACACATTTTAAAAGAGAATAAGAAGCAATTAAGTGTAAGGATTCAATATAACAAAACACTCCATTTTTAAAGGAGTTCATCCTAATTCTAAGAAAATAATGATGTCATTTCCGAGTATGGAAAACAGAACTCGTCCCACTTTTTATTTCTTAAATGGTATATATGTGGGTTATCAATGGGGTTAAGAGTATGAATAAACAAATGACCAGAGAGAATGAAAAATCTAAACAATGAGTACAGCTGCATTTTTGTATGAGATCACTATTATAAAAGATAAAGAACAAGTATTCATACTAAAAGCAATATTGTCTGATGACTATCAGAAGTGGGAAGGGAAATAAGGGCAAATTGCTAACTAGAGGTTAGACACATGTTAGCCTGGGTGAAGAGAAAGGTCAAAAAATTCTACAAATAACAACAATACCACTAACTGAGAGTAAGACAGCTGTAACTAAGCAATTTATTTATTTTTGCTTTATACATGCTTAAGTGTTATAAATGATTTACTACTTTTTAAGAGAATCTTTGTATTGCACTTAAACTCTTAAAAGCAAGACTAGAACTGTTATTGCCCTTAGAGCTTAGACAGATGGTGGGAACACAGTGAAATTTTTGAGAATTCTTAATTAATAAAAAAGAAAAATGTGTAAGTGTCTGAAACTGAGTCATAAGGCATTGCTATGAAGATTCTAGTTCACGAATACACAAGTTTATTTTCAACGTAAGATATTTAAGCATGCTCTCATATTGGTGGCTGACCAGTTTTCTCAGTATTGTGTGTACTCTTGAGACAGGACAAGGGAGTGAAGGTGGAAATTTGGATATATTAGATGCAGAGTCCATGACAACATCTTGTGACTCCATGTCCCAGAACCCCTTGCTAACTTTGTGGAAGTTCCTAGGAATCTGGTCCTCTGTGGGAACTTTTGAAATTGCAAATTGGGGCAAGAAATAAGAAAGTTAGCTATCTTGCTTGGCAAAGCTTACTTCTTCCCAAGTCTCTTAGTAAAATTCTCTTGTGATAACCTATGTCTTCTGTGGCGGTCATCTAATCTGGTGTCAGTTTGAGGATTAAGAAGATTAAGAGGTGAAGTCTAGCCTGTCAATCTGGAGATATCCAATGAGACCTCTATGTTGGCATGTTTTTCCCTCCTTGGCAGTGAGATACTCACTACTCATTCCTTGGAGATGCTCTACTGACAAGACACAAGCTGACTCCCTGTGAGACATTCCGGAGGAGAAGCCACATGGACTTACCATGATGTAACCAGACCCTGGAAGCCAGAAAAGCCACGTAGGAACTCCTGCCAGTGCTGAGATGCTTGAGAAGCCACGGGGAGTCCTCTGACAGCACTGGGATGTATCTTCAGCCACTGGATACACAACCCTCTGATTGTCCTGGTGTCATTGCATGTGCTTCGTGATTCTGAAGAGGACTAATGGATTGATATTGGACATATGGGCTAATATCAGACTTATGACCTTGGGCTGGACTGGGCTGGGATGTTTTCTTAATGTTCCATTCCTCTTGTATATAAATCTCTCCCATATATACATACATATGTGTACTTATGAGTTTGTTTCTCTAGTCTACCCAGACTAACAAATATTCCAAAAGTAACCATTTCTCTTAGTAAGAAAAGAACCTGAATTATGGTAACACTCCTCTTACCTTAGACTTAGGTGCTTGTAAAAAAAGAAAAGGATTTTCTGTGTCATGGAAAAAAATTCTTTGAAATTCAGATCAAAATTTTAACGAAACTCAAGTGCACATCTTCTCAAGTCATTGATCCTTTTCAATGAGCTTTTGGGAATGCTACACCACCAAAAAAAACAATCATTTTAAATGGATCAGGCATTTTAAGGAAGACTTCAAAGATGAACCGAGGCAGGAAATACCATCAAATGCAAAGAATGGAGAAACTGTGGGTGAAGTCTGGAAACAGGTGGAAGAAGACTGTAGAATTACATTCCTGTTATAGTTGGGCTGACACACAGTTCAACCCATTCCCTTTGAAGCAAGCATCTCAGCTCCATAGGTACTCAAAGAATTTGGGACAGATCCCCTAACCCAGAGACTTCATCTTTCTATCAGCTTTCTTCTTAGCAAGATCAAAGATAATGAAGATGATTTTTATGGAATGAATCATAACTTAGGGAGAACATTGGATTTATCATTATGATCTAAAGAGCAAGGTCCAATACAGACAGTAGCTTACAAAGCAATCTACTGGATTACATCAATTCAAACCAAATAAAGCATTTCAAAAGGTCTATGGAAAATGGTTTGGGGCGTCCCAAAGGGGTAGATCTTGAAAAATTTTCTTAAAGGACACAAAGAGCAAATTAATAAGAAAATTGAAAACTGCATTGATTTTTTAAAAGGTCAGGAAAGTTGTAACACAGAAATTTCCCAGCCCCATCATGACCATGTGCCTGCTCATTCTTCAAGGAATACCCTACCAGAATCTCATTAAGAAATCTTACTCCAATCACCCTGCAACCCTGTTTGACTGCTTCAGATTTCCTTTTGTTTTCTAGACTCAAAGAACATTTCATAGAAACATGATCAGAGGTCCCTGCGGAGGCCCCAAACTGTCATTTTGGCATGGTCCAAATTGAAGTGCACAGAATTCTTCATGAAGGAGATAGAAACATAGCTATCCAGAGTGTATAGACTGAGATGAAGGATACACAGGGAAACAGCAGCTTCACATTTTGATATCTTTGTTAAATAAAGGTTCCTATGTTTTCTGGAGCAACATTTTTGACTAACTCATACAGATCTAGTTAAATAGAGGTAAGGCTTTCTAGAAGCTGAATGTTCAGGATTTCTTGGGTTCAAGGGGTAAAGTTTTCTTTTAAAATTTTCATTACAAGTACTTTTTTTCAAAGCTTAACAAAATAGAGATTGGGTAATTTCAGAACCATGTCAATTTCTGAGTGAAATTGAGTAAATTCACATTTTGCAGTCATGTAACCATTATGGCTAAAGGTAAAATTTATCCTCTACATTAAGGGATATTCTGATTTCTCTCCCCATTTAGAATCATTTCAACCTGCTATACATTGAGAAGGAATCTCACAGGCCAGTCCTCACCCTACAGATTGACTCAACAAATATTCCTGAAAATCTTCTAAAGAAGAGGTTTAGGAGAAAATCTCCCAAAGAAAGAAGGGTCACAATGTCTGTTTATTATGGTTCACATCCCTGAGCTTTTCTTTCATCCAGCACCAGCTAATAGCTATCACACAAGATAATTTCTTCCTACTTTCCAAGTGGGAATGAAAAGCAATTTCTAGTATGGACAAAAATGCTCCGTTTTTCTAAATATTATTAAATGGTTATCTTTTTACATAGCAACACTGCTTTCGTAGTAAAATTAACTTTGCCCCTTTGAAATTCAAATACCAACCTGTCTGCTTAGCTTCTGTTGAGGGATTTTACTGAACTCATTAAAGGTTTCACAGTATCTAATTCACATCTTAGAAAATGCTTGGTCTGCCCCTCAGGCTTGACAACAATGGTGTCCAGACCTGGTTGGGTCAGAGTGGGTGAGTCAGCATCCAGAGTTCATAAGAGAAAACGCAATGGATGCTCCATTGTGAGAAGCAGAAAATCAAAAGTGTGGGAGGAAAGGAGCCTGGGAAGAAAAGGTGTCAACCAGATGTCTGTGCAAACAAAACTGAGCAGAGAGGTGTTCAACACCCACCCCAGAGCCAGCCTCACCTGTGTGGGACTGTGGTCCACCATCTCTTAGTAGCCTGCTAATTCTGTGCAGAGCAGCACTAGCTCTAGGCCATCGTTAGACACTCAGCAGCCTTTGCTAAGCAATAAGACATAGCTCAGAAACGGATGAGGGGATCGTTCTAGATAGGTATGCAACAGGGCTCATAGGGTGAGATCATACCCATTTGCTGAATCTGATTGAATAGGTAGATTTCTCAAATAAAATGCAGCAGGATGCCAAAGGCTATCATCCTGGAGAAGCGAGGAGAGCAGCGTCAGCATGATTCCATCAATGGACAAGAAGTGTGGGCTACCGATGAGAGGGGGACCCTGATGCTTGTGGGGTGAGTCAGCCCTGACAACCAATCATGGTTTCAAGAAGCGCAATTGTACAGTTGAGATATAGTAAAGATTATAGTAAAGTCCTAGAGAAATAGGCGAGGTGGGGGAGAGAGAGTAAGATAAAGAAGTTAGACATATTTCAGAATAGCATAATCACCTCCTGGATGGCTATGACCTCAATAACCAGGTCCTCGCACAGCACAGACAGAAGAGGGCATGATTTATTGCTAATCAAGGCCTATGCATCTTTAAGGGCATACATACCCCCTAATTACAGATAAAAACATACGTCACAGGAAGAGGTTGTACAATAGGCAATACAAGCAATAGGAGGGAGATAGCCAATGGGCAAAAAATGTGACAGGAAGGGGATGAGCTAGGAGTGTGCACACAATAGGAAGGGGAGGGACTAGGGACATACATGTGACAAGAAAGGTGGACCCTAGGCTCAATATGGCAACCTACCCATGGTCATCCTTCAGTGGGCTTGACCTCCCTGGAGACTTCTTCACAGAATCAAACTGTCCTTATTGGTAGGAAGTGGGCCCTACTTAGGGTGGGACAGACTATACAGTTTGACAGCTCTGGATGACTGACAATCCCAGAGAGAATAATCTCTGAATTATTTTCTTTGATGCCCTAGTGTATAGTCATTTATCATGCGAACCAAGCAGCGAGTTTTGCCATGTATTTGGGGGAGACAACTTGGGAGGAATCTTTCTGTTACCCATAGGTGCTACAGGGGTTAAGCACTTGGCATTTGGCCCTATGAAGCCACCGCTGCTCTGTGAGAGAAAGATGTGAGCATCTATTACCATGACTGTAAAGTAAAACGGAGGCACAGGGAGATGGACAGACGTAACTGACAGGACAAAGGAGAGCTGAAACAGAAATAGCTTTATTAGGGGAAGCTCCCCAGCGAGGTTCTGTGACCTAGGCCAACAACCAGAGAGGCAGTGCTCAGCTGACAATTTTCCTATGGATTCTGGACACTGTGAGAATTGCTTGTTGACTCCGCGTGGGTTACTTTGAATCCAGAGAATGTTGTCTCACCAGTTATCGTATCCGGCTCAGTCTGCTGCTGACCTTCGGGAATGCACAGGGAAGCGAACTCTGACTTGCTTCAACTCTGCCCAAACATTCCAGACGTTTTAGTGATCAAAAAGGCCTTTCAGGTATGCTATGACTACTTCCTGCTGGTACAGGGCGACAGAAAACGAGAGGCTAGGGCCTGGAATAGTCTGCACCAGCATCACCAGGTAGGGGGCAGTCAGGATGTAGTAAGAGTCCATTAGCAGTTAGATTGGACATGTCTTTCATTTGTTCTTGAAGGAACTTAAAATGACAACGGGCTAAACGTAACAGCAATCAAATTATGACCAGGGATCCTATCAGCAGCATGAGCTGGGCCATAATGGCTACATTGCCCCAGGGGCGACTTTTGATCTCTTTGGCCATTGTTTTTTTTTTTTTTTAACACTTTTACATTTTGCTGAACTACTCCTGACTCATTAATATAGTAGTGACACTCCTTTATCCTAGAAACATGCATATAACCTTCCTTGTCAACTGTTAACAGATCTAATGCTCAATGGTTTTGAAGGGTCACCTGTGCCTGGGACAGAAGCTTTCACCGTAAGGAGATGAGAGACCCTGAGGTGGGCTTCATGACTAGCTTGAGTGGTTTCTTAATGTTTTGTGTTTGGAGAATGCTGTGCTCTAATGCTCTACCAGAAATTTCTGCTGCTTCCAGGCAGGAGGCAGAACTAAAGTTTATGAGGATAGGTAGGAATAGAGCTATGGGAAATAGTCTGAAAGACAACCCAAAGAATTTTACTGCAGCGAACACATCTGTCTCTACCTGTTTGGTTGTTAATTTGATAGCCCCAACCAAGTTTTCGTCTGGGAACCACCTAGGTCAGGTGAGTTAAATGCACCTGGTCAGAGTGCTGCTGAGCAGCCAAAAAATACCTTCCCTCCTATCTGTGGTTAGGGTAGGGGAAAGGATGGCAAAAAGAGCATGCCAGGACAAATCAGAAGCTTGAGTTAACTATCAAACCTCCTTAATATAGGTGGTGGGATCCTTAGGAAAGAAGCCTAAACATCTTTTCATCCGAGATAAGTCAGTGAGAGAGAAGGGAACATGAACCCAGACTACTTCCTCAGCTCCAGCCACTTTCTGCAGGACATGAAGGAGAAGGGTGGTCTGCGAACCCGTGTGCTTGCTAACTGGTGAGGTGAGTGCAGACTCAAGTTCCTGCAGTGAGGTGGGTAGAGAGGAAGGAGAGGATGTGGGGGGCTCCAGGTAGCCAGAATTGAGAGAGGGGTGAGTAGGAGGGGAGACAAGGTGCTCAGGGATCTGAAAAGGTAGACAGGAAAGGAGGGTGCAGAGGCAGGAAGAGAGAGGAATTTTCTTTAGTTAAGAGGACTTGGGACCCAGGATGTGAATGCAGCGTGACAGCATGGAGTGGAGAACCAGTGACCTGAGAACACAACCCCAATCCCAACTATAGGGGCAACCACCTTCTCCACCAGAGGAAGTTGCCTTGGAGGCCAGTACTGAAGCTGAAGCTTGAAGAGTGAGATAAGCCTGACCAGAGCACATGAGAACAAATGAAAATGGAGGAAGAGAGAATCACGTGCTTCATTTTAGGAGGCCTTTTTTTCACATGCTCTTACCTCTGTAGGTCTATCTAGATAAGATAGGCTGGACAAAAAATCTAGAGGTGAAAATGACAGGACTGATGGTTCCGGGTTAGGGGGCATGGGAAAGAGGGAAGTGGGGGAAAGGAGGTCATGTGGACCAGCCCAGGGAAAAGGGAATAACAATTGATACAAAACCAGCGACAAGATGGGTAAGAGAAGTCCGATAGGGATTGATTAAGACTAATGTAACAGAGAGAAAATACTGAAACGCAAATGTAGGTTGAGCATGATAGTGGGACAAGAGGGAAGCAAATGGGAATAGAGGAAGGAACTGGGGGATAATGGACATTTATGGAGGTACAAATACAGATATGTAGATAGGTGCATATATTTACAAGTTATGATGGGGAAATAGATAAACGTGCATACTTATAGGGTTAGTAGGAGGACAGCAGATGGGCATTGGACCTCCACTCAAGTATTTCCTCAGTGCAAGAACACTTTGTTCTATTAAATTGGCATTCTAAGATGTTCACCTTTCTGACATGATCACTGAAGACAAATGTGTGCATAAGCAGAGGTGGTGAAGATGGTGCCCAGCTATCAAAAGTGGTAGCGTCTGGGGTCTTAAAGGCTTGAAAGTAAACAAGCAGCCATCTAGCTCAGAAGCAACAAAGCCCACATGGAAGAAGCACACCAGTTTGTGGGATCACGAGGTGTCAAAGGGATTAGATATTAGGCTTCAAGAGCATAACTTTGCATGCTCACTTTCCTGACATGATTGCTGAGGACAAATGTGTGCATAAGCTAATGTGGTGAAGAAAGTGGATGGTGCCCAACTATCAAAAGATATAGCATCTGAGGTCTTAAAGGCTTGAGTAAAAAAGTGGCCATTCATATCAGAAGCAACAAAGCCCACACGGAAGAAGCACACCAGCCTGTGTGATCACGAGGTGGTGAAGGGATCCAGTGTCAGGCATCAAAGAGCTAAAATTATATTATAGTTAATGAGGGGGAGTACAGATTGGGAACCCAAAGCCCATCAATAGGTGAAGCAACATCCTCATGCAGAGGGGTTGCAAGGAGGAGATGAGCCAGTTAAGCTACAGTGTAGTAGCAATGAAATATGCAACCTTCCTCTAGTTCTCAAATGCTGCTTCCCACCCACTATCATGATCCTAATTCTACCACATAAACCAGCTAGACCAGGAGATGTACAATGAAGTTGGAAACATGGGAAATTTAGGATAGATGATCCCTCAAGACTAGTAATAGGAGTGGTAATACCAGGAGGGTGGAGGCATGGTGGAATAGAAAGGGAGAACCAATTTCAGGCATTTACACGTAGCCTCCTCTCTGGGACACAGACAACAGGGAAGTGAGTGTTGGAACACATTGGACAGTGTACAGTCCAATAATAACAATTTGTAAATTACTAAGGGTTCATGGGGGAGGGGGGAAAGGAAGGGAAATATAGGGAGCTGATACTGGGGACCTGGATGGAGGGAGGATGTTTTGAGAATGGTGATGGCAGCAGGTGTGTGAATGTGGCCTGCATACAGTTGATGTATGTATGAATTGTAATGGGAGTTGTATGGGCCTCCAATAAAATGATTCATTAAAAAAGGAGGGAGGGCGAAGGAGGAGCTTATACCAAGGACTCAAGTGGAAAATGTTTCGAAATGAATATGGTAATATGTGTACAGGTCTGCTTGATACAAATGATGTATTGAATGTTATAAGTGCTCTAAGAGCCCCTAATAAAATAGTTGGGGAAAAAAAGAGAACTTGGGAAGTGGAGCAGGAAATAGAGTAAGGGATGGGAGTGCAATGAAAAGAAGGACTGAACATATGAAACCTCAGACTATGGGTGAGTTCACTGGCAGAGATTGTCAAGATTTTGGAGGATATTGAAATCAAAAGTGCTGCGGCAATTAAAGTTGTTACTTTTTGGAGATTTCTGACCTATCCCTCCTGACAGCCTCAGGGCAGCAACTATGATTTGGGCTCCTGATTAGTCTAAGAATTTTGCACAGGTTCTCTAACTGGGAGAGATCCATCAGGGAGGGACTCTGATAGGTCCCTCTGCTCCCACAACCTTGCAGAGGGGACAGACAAGGGACAGGTGACGGCTATTGGGGGTTTGGGAGGCTGCAGGTCTTGCCTCAGAAGAAGCTGAGTAGAGAGGGAACCAGAAAGGGGGGAGAGAGAGAGACTCCAGGGAGTCTGAAGAGTCCAGTTCTAGGAAGGGGATGGTTGTTGGAGGAGCAGTGGTCTTAACCTTTGGGGGTTGAGGGGCTGGGGAGGGAGGTGATAGTGCGGGGTACCCACACTATGCAGGAGGCCTTACTGGGGGCATAGACAAGGAGTCAGGGGGTTTGGAAAAGGATGAGGGGTAGTACTGTCAGGGGCCTGATTAAGAGAGTGTTTGGTTAAGAGAACTTGAGTGGGGTGACAGGGTATAAAGAAGGACAAGAACAAAGAAAGAAAAAGACCATTTGTGGGATCACCAGTAAAAATTATTGAGGTTGTGGATAATGTTAAAATCGAAAGTATCACTTTCCAGCCAGCACGATTTATTGTCCAATAGGTATTGAGACCACAGCTGGTTACAAAAAAGACCAGGCACTTAAGGCAAAGATCAGAAGCCAAACACAATTCAGAAAGGTTGGCCAGTGGGCACCCCAAAGGACTGTCCTTAGAGGGGTTAGACAGAGGACTTGCCATATTGTCTCAAACTGCAGAGGGTATGGGTGAAACAGAAGACTTCCCCATGGTGTCTCAAACTGCAAGGGATCCCCTGGTCCCTGTCCACACCCAGCAGACAGAAATGATACAATAACCCTGAGAACAACCCGATCAGAGTTAGGAACCCAGCAGAGTCTTGGACTACTCCCAGACAGGAAGGTTCCCTGGCACAGGCCTGTGGCTTTGTCCAGCAGACAGGGACCTTGGATAAATGAGAGACACAACAGGAAGCAAGGAGGGGAAGGGACCTAGCTTTGTGGCCTGTACAATGGAGGTCAGTCAGAGGTCTTTGTTCAGGATGGGGAAAGGAGAAAGTAGAAAATCTTAGAGTAGTCACCACAGAACTGCAAACACAAAGCACACAAACAGGTAGAAAAAGGCTCAGAAATAACCTCTGTGACCTTAATCCAGTCTGAATGTGCAGTCACTGCCAGGCCCCATGCCAGGAGTCCTGTTATTGGCAGAAAGTTCAGAAAGTAGACACGAAGACAAAGGGCTGGATGCCACATGGGACACAAGAAACTGCCCTTTTTGTCACACCCCTTTTGGGGAAAGACTTTTTTTTTTTTAGCTCCTCTTAGTATTAGGGTGGAAGCATAAACCTCTCCTGTGGTGCCGAGAGAAAACAGGAACCCTATGTTCCCATATGAATATGTTGTCCTCAGTGCCCCGGAAGACAAACAAGACAAAACAAGACAGAACAAACAAACACAGAGAGATAATGACAGAGATTTGAGAGAAGAGGAGGAGTGGGCTATGTCCCTACCTTTCCTGAATTTTGGGTACCAAATGTACAGTAAACCTAAGGCACACACTGAGGATAGACATAACTGACAGGAAAAAGGAGAGCCAAAACAGAAATAGCTTTATTTGGGGGAGTTCCCTGATTAGGTTCCATGCCCTAGCCAATAATAGGTCAGGGAAGTTGTGCTCAGCAGCTTGGGGGCACCTGTTTTTAAAAGGGCAATGGAATATGTAGCAATTAGCGTATGGGGTGTAGATACTCTGATAATTGCTTGTCGACCCCTTGCAGATTTCTGTGAAACCAGAGCATCTGGTATCACCATTTATATTATTTGGCACCATCTGCTGCTGACCTTCTGGGATGTGTAGGGACGGGGGACCCTGACCAGCTTCAGCTCAGACCAAACAATAATGATTAGAGCTTTGTCTTGGAAACCCTAGGTAAGGTCCCTGGTGGCATAATGCTTATGCATCAGGTGGCTAACCACAAGGTTGGTAGTTCCCAACTCCTAGCCACTCCAATACACTCTGTTGTGTATGTGGGTGGCAGAGTGGGGGAGGGGGGGTAAGAGGGAGGAGAGATAAACCTTTCTTTTCTCAGAATAGTGGGTTTGGGTTTGGACCCCCCACGTTCCATGGAGCTATCCTTCCCTGTTCTATAAGGGTCACTATGAGACAGAATTGTCTAAAGTGGGGTTGGCTTTTGTTTCTTAGTGACATGATGAGTTAATTAGATTTCCTAGTTGAGCTATTAGGTAAGTTTTGGACTGCTAACCTGCAAAGTTTAAGGTTCAAGCCTAGCAGAGGCTCTTTTAGAGAAATATGAGGCTGTCTGCTCAGGTAAAGATTTCAGTCTTAGTAGCTGTGAGATGAAATCAATTCAACGGCAGTTTGAGTTTCAGTTTTTGTTGCTGTTGGTTTGTTTAATTGGAAAAGAGCCATGTTCTTGCCCTATGCTTACTTCAAAAATATATTTACCTCTATATTTAAAAAAATAAGCTGAACTGCCATTAAGTTAATTTCAATGCATAGTGATTCCCCATGTCAGTAGGGTTTCTTCTTTATAATGTAAAATGGGAAATGATTGGTGCTATTTTAAGTAATATTTTATGTAAATATATTAATATTGTACATTCCTAGAGACAATATTTAAGTGGATCCTATCCAGAGGTAATATTTAAGACTTATATACATGGGCACTGAATAACACTTAACAATTGTAGCTATATAATGCATCAGACAAATACTCTTCAAGGCTTCTTTAAAGATTTAAAGACTGAAGATATCACAGTGAGCACTAATGTGGACCTGATACAAGCTGGGGCATTTTCAGTGACCTCGTATGTTTAGGAAAGCTGGACAATGAACAAGGAAGGTGAGGGAAGAGTTGATGTACCTAAATTATGGTGTTGGTGAAAAATATTCAAGGTACCCTAGACTGATAGAAGAACAACTAGGTAGATGGAGGAAGAAGTACAGTCAGAGGACTCCTTAACAGCAGGGTTGTGTTTCCTGTCTCCCTTTTTATCTTTTTGCTATTAAGATTTTTGTTTTAACATGTCACATCTTGATTGTATATTTTCCAAAGTACTTTTCTGGGCCCATTTTCCAATCCTTTGGAAAGATTTTACTGGCCTTTCTTTCCAATGCAATAAAAGATGCTGGGTATTATTTCATCCTCATTCTCTTTGAGAAAATAATATAATACAAATGGCTTTGGTGGTGATACATTTTTATCTAATAGAGAAAAATATTTGCAAATGCCATAACCCTAGTTTTGAAACATTTGCACCCAGTTTTCACCAGACCAGTATTTTGTGGGGTTTAAAAAGGCAGCAGGTTGAATTCATGACTTTCTTATAAACACCTTTCTTTCTTTTTTCTTTTTTTATAAACACATTTCTTCATCTCAAATATTTTGGATATGTTATCAGGAAAGATCAGTTCCTATAGAAGGGCCTTGTGTTAGTCCAGGTAGACTAGAGAAACTGTTTAAAGGGAGAGCATTATACACGAGGAATGGGACATGGAGAAAGCATCCCAACCCAATTCAGTCCAACCCCACAAGTCTGATATTAGCCCATATGTCTGATACCAGTCTATAAAGTCTTCTTCAGATTCACGAGGCACATGCAATGACACCAGGACAATCACCAGCTAGTGGGTGCAAAGTCTTGTGTATCCGTGGTGGTAGAAGTATCTCAGCACTGGCAGGGGTCTTTCTATGGCTTTTCCAGCTTCAGAGGTCTGGTTCCATCAGGTTAAACCCATGTGTCTTCTCCTCTGATTCCTCCAGATTCCAGGACTCAGGATCTATCAGCATGCTGCCATGTTGTTTTGTCAGTAGAGTGTCACCAAGGGACTGAGTCTACAGTCTCTCACCTCCACGGGGGGGGGGGGGGGGGGGGGGGGGGGGGGGGGGGGGGGAGTGGGCGGGGAGAGATATCATGAGATTTCCCAAATTCTAAAAGAAAGCCATGCCCACACAGAGGTTTCATTAGCTATCTCCAGATTGACAGGCTAGACTCCACTCCTACTCCCAATCATGAAATTGACACCAAAGTACACAACTTCCACAGGCCTTTTGGCTGGTAAAATAACAGGGCAGCCCCAGAGAATAAGACAGAGTGCTTTGGCACAGCGGTTCCCACATCACGATTGTGAAGCTATCACAGGATCATGCAGCATTTCATCAGTTGTATAGAGGGTCACTGTGAGCCAGATCTGACCTGGTGGCGCCGAGCAACAACCACAGCAATCAGAAAGGAGCTTGGGCTCCTTGGAAAGTCCCAGAGAAGTATCACATTACCTATTCACAGAAACATTATGGGAGGGGTGCTTAAGAAGAGACCATGGTAGGACAGCAGAAGGGCATCTGGGATGGCATTTATCAATGCTTTATAGAAGCATTGCAATATTTTAACAACCTGTTTTGTAGCATACTCTGGTCTGTGACCAGAGGTGTGAAAGTGTAAGGGTTAAACATGAGTTCTGGTGGCGGACAGCTGGAACTTGAAACCAAGACTTACCATGTGACCTTGGGTAGGTTTATATAACCTGTGAAAAGCATGATGCGTAGCACCCACAAAATATATGGCACATAGTAAATGCTCAATAAGATGAGACACTATTATATAGTGATAGTAGATATTAGACTTCACTTTGTGGAGGTTTGCTCACTCTCAGTTGTGTTCTGAATGCCTTAAATCTGAGGGTTTGATCTTCCAGCAATATATTAGTATATCACTACTCTTCATAAAGGTTTCAGTGGCTAGATTTTAAGAAGCAAACTGCCCTTCTTCTTCTTTAGTCTTTCTTAGCTTGGAAGCTCTGAGGAAACCATTCAAAATGGTGATGCCACTGGTATTTGAAATACTGGTAGTGTGACTTTTGGCATCAGAGCAGCACTCAAGACACCATAGTATGACACATGGAAAGATAAGTGGCTATATCTTTTATCCTTTCATCATATTTATTCAATCTATATGAAAACAACAACAACAACAAAACCCCAAGGTCACTGCCATTGTGTCTTCTGATTGATTCACACTGATGCTATATCAGCTTTCTATGACTGTAAATCTTTACCTGAACAGACAGCCATCTCTTTCTAATGCAGGGTAGATGGTGAGTTTGAGTTGCCGAATGCCTAATCCATAGCACACCAAGTTTCCTTACCTGTACCGCAGGTTGAATTGTTTACCCACCTCAGTATGGTTGGTATCATGAGAAGAGGATATTATTGCAATATGCAGAAAACACAATTTTGCTGAAAGACCAAAGCATTCACGGAGGAAGATGAGACCTCAACTTCTAGTACAGATTACACCTCAATGTGAAGAAAACAAACATCTACACCACTGAAATGACAGACATCATAACAAATAGAAAAAAGATTGAAGTCAAAATTTTCATTTTACTTGCATCCACCATCAATGCTCATGAAAGTAGCAGTCAAAAAATCAAATAATATATTCCAATCGGAAATTACCTTGCAAATGACCAAGTTAAAGTGTTAAAAAGCAATAATGCTACTTTGAGGACTAATGTGTTTCTGGTTCAAACCTTGGTGTTTTCAATCATATGACTGCTGGGTAATATAGAATGAAGACTGAAGAAAAAATGATTCCTTTGAATTATGGTGTTGGTGGAGAATATGGAAAGTACCATGGACTATCAGGAGAACAAACAAATCTATCTTGGAATATGTATGGCCAGGATGCTCCTTAGAAGTGTGGATGGTGAAACTTTATCTCACACAGTTTGGACATGTTATCAGGAGGAACCAGTCACTGAAGAAGGACAGCATGCTTGACGAAGTAGAGGGTCAGTGACAAGAGGAGAAACCTTAATGAGATGGTTGACTGTGGCTACAACAATAGGCTCCAGCACAACTCAGTTGTAAGGATGGCATAGGACTGGTCAGTGTTTCCTTCTGTTGTCCCATAGGGACACTGAGTCAGAACTGCGTCAGTGCAGTGGACAACAACAACACAGTACGTCAATATCCCTGACCAGATGCAACTCCAACACATGGTGATACTGTGTGTTTCAGAGTAGAACTGAGATCCAAAGGTTTTTTTTTCCCACCAACTATTCAGCTTCCAGCCATAGATCTATTTATATGTTTCTCACTCACCTGTCTCCTTTCTTTGTATCTACACATGAGAAGATAACTTGAATAGGACTCATCTCTTGTCATAGGCACACACACATTCTAGAAAACTGTTTAAAATATTATAAATTGTATTTAGCTATTGAGCAAGAGGAAGCTTAGGACTGTGCGAGTCATGTGACTTTCTGATCTAAACATGCGGCACTTTGGCCTCAGGCAAATTTTCAAAGCTCTCTCAGAGATGCTGGTGGTGCCTAAAGGATACCCCACTCTGCAATAAGCATCTACCCCACGGCACTTTTCTCTAGCTCCATGGGCATCCTTAATCAGGTTCCTGGAGACATCCTTACATCTCACTGAAGGCACTCACTCAGTTTTACTTGTTCTGTGGACCCGGAAGCTTGCCATTCAGTCTTGTGCTCTGGCTCTTGGTTCTGCTAGCATTCTCCTCTGCCCACCCCTCTAGTGTTGTAATTCTGTCTCCTGGAACAAGCCAGCTCAGCATGCTGGGATCTCAGGGTCCAAATGACCTGTTTCACTCCTATCTTTTATTTTTTAATGGTAGTGCTATATACAGATTGAAAGACAGAATCAAAAACTTTGGAAACTCCTCACAGAAAAGTAGAATGTCCATGATTTTAAATGCTTAGATATAGGTATAGGTGACATATCTATTCTGTTATCCCACAATCTATCAGTTTGTTACACTGTGGTGGCTTACACAGTATAAGGTTTGTTGTGATTCTGGAAGCTATACCACCCATATCTCAATTGCTAGCAGTGGTATCCCTTCAACTGAGCATCCAAACTAAGACAGATCAGGAAGAGAGATATGAAAAGTCATACTTGAAAATTAGCCATTAAAGCTCTTTATGCAAATGAAGTTATAGAACAAAAGATAATTGGGAAGAAAGGAGATTTAAAGGTATTTGAAAAATTACATCTAGAAATTATGTAAAGCCAAGGTTAAGTCCAGAGACCTCAAACTCAGCAAACCTCAAACAATAAACACAAAGCTTCATTGCCAAGGACTAAAAGAAAGTATTAATTTAAAATATTTTCAAAAGGAATAAAGGAAAAGTCTATTGTATAGGAAGAAATAAAAATGTATTCACAAAACTTCTCATCTGAAACTCTGAAACACAGAGGACCAGAAATGATAACTTTAGTGTCATGAAAGGAAAATAAAATCTGTCTATATAGAGTTCTATATGTGGCAAAACTATTCCTTAAAATGAAGGTAAAAAGAAGGCATTTTCACATAAATAAAATCTGACATAGTTTGTGGTCAGCAAATGTTCTTCAATTTTCAAGAAAGCTACCTGGCCAACCAACTGGATGACATTCAAAAGAGAGGTGAGCTAACATAAAGCAAAAAATATCAAACAAGATTATTAATACCACATGGTAGTATAATTTAGCTGAAGAAAATTTTGTTAAATTCTGCAATAAACTGACTGGAACTGCCAGCCACTCAAGTAAGATTTGGAAGAGGATGTTGACTGAAGGATATCATCACTGACATTGGATGGATCTTGGTTAAAAGCAAAGAATACTAGAAAGATCTTTCCTTGTGTTTTATTTATCATGCTAATACACTTTTATGTGTAGGCCATAAAAATGTATGGATAACATTGAAAAAAATGTGAATTTTGAAATACTTAATAGTGCTCATATGAAACTTGTACACAGACAGAAAATTGTTTGAGCAAAACAAAGGGATGCTGAATGGCTTAATATCAAGAAAGGGTTGTATCCTTTTAATATACTTATTCAGTCTGTATGCTGATTGAACAAATAGCCCGATCAGCAGTACTGTATGAAGAAGAACAAGTTATGTTATACAGATCACACAACTTTGCTTGCTGAAAGTTAAGAGGATTGATGAAAAAAACAAAAATCCTATCAACTGGACCAAGAAACTAGATCTTGAAAAATGAAGATTGAAGTTGTCAGAGATTTAATTTTATTTGGATCCACAATCAGTGCTTGTAGAAGCAGCAGTCAAGAAATCAACCAACGTATCAAATTAAGCAAATGTATTATTAGAAGACTTTGTTGGAAAAGTGTTCAGAAGCAAATATGTCACTTTGAAGGCTGAGGTGTGCCTGATTTAAGCCATGCTATTTTTCAATCCCTTCATATATGATGGAAAACTGTACAATAAATAAGGAAGGCTGGGAAAGAATTGATGCATTTGAATTATGGTGTTGGCAAAAAAATAAGGAACATACTATGGGCTGTCATAAGAATAAATACATCTTCTTTGAAGGAAGTACAGCCAAAGTGTTCCTTAGGCCTGAAGATGATGACACTTTGTTTCACATATTTTAGACGTATTATCAGGAAGTGCCAGTGTCTGGAGAGGGCCAATGTGTTTGATAAAGTAGAAAGCAGCTAAAAGGAAGACCTTCAGGGAGATGTATTGACACAGTGGCTGCGGTCATGGGCTCCTGCACAACGTGTATCTTGAAGATGGTGCAGGACTCGGTACGGTTTCTTTTCACCGTGCAATGGGGAGCCATGAGTCGGCTCCAACTCGCTGGCCTTTGAGGACAGCATCTCACAATCTGTCTGCCAGCTTGTGTGCTGCTCTGATGCTGGAAGCGACGCCAACAGTGTTCCAACACGAACTTTCAGAGTTAGAAGAATTGTGATGAAAGACTTGGAAATGTATGTATGAACATTAGCCATGGAAAGCGTTATGGATCACAACAAAACATTGTCTGGTAAGTGCTAGAGATGGAAGGGGATGGCACGTTTCGTTCTATTGTATTAAGAGCTGACTTGATGGCAGCTATATGCCTGAGGTGGTTTAATATTATCTGAGAGTGGACTTTGATAAATTAATAGTGTATAATGTAATCCTAACAGCTCCTCCTTGCCCCTTCCCCCATCTCCAAAATCAACCACTGCTATCGAAACTATTCCAGCCCATGGTAACAGTAAAGGCAGCAGGGAGCTGCACCACAGTCTTCCTAGACAGTAAGGTTTATGGAAGCCGATTGCCACATCTTTCCCCTTTAGAGCAGTCGATGGGTTCAAGCCACTAACTTTCTCTTTCTTTTTTTTTTTACAGTGAATGATCAATTGCAATACTATATTCTCAATACTACATACTGTATTCTCAGCCGCTGATGAAACGAATTGAAAGAACAAAACAAACAAATAAAAAGGATATAGGAAACTGCAACAATACTATCAACTAAGTTGACTTAATTCATAATTATAGAGCATCTCAACCATTCTTTTCAAATGTACATAGAAACAACCCTTTGATGGACATAAAACAAGTTCTTATTAAATGTAAATGGATTGAAATCTTACAGAGTATGTTCTTTGTGATAATATATGTATGCATAGTGTAGGTAGAACTGATATATAGTATGGATGGGAGTGTCAAAATCTGTAAACACTGGAAATAGTTTGACAGTTTCTGACAAAGTTAAATATTGGTACGTGTCATGGAGTTGATGCTAACTTAAAGTGATTCCATGTATAGTCAAATGAAACATCCCACCATCCTCACAATTGTTGCTATATTGCAGCCACAATGTCAGTCTTCCTCCATGAAGGACTTCCTCATTTGAGCTAACCCTCTCTCTATTTTACTAAGCATGATGCACTTCTCTAGTGACTGGTCCCTCCTGATATATTTTCAACATGTGTGAGACAGAGTCTTACTCCCATCTTCTTCTTCTTCTTCTAATATTTTATTGAGGGTTCATACAACCCTTATTATAATTCATGCATGTATCCATTGTGTCAAGCACATTTATATATTTATTGCTATCATTTTCAAAATATTTTCTTTCTACTTGAGCCCTTGGTAGCACTTCACACTTCTAAGGAACATTATAGTTGTACTTCTTTCAATATAGACTTTTTTTTTTGGCAACCCATGACACTTTCAATATTCTTGGCCAACACCATAATTCAGATACATCAATTCTTCTCTGGTCTTTCTGATGTACTGTCCAGCTTTCACATGCATATGAAGCTATTGAGAATGCCATGGACTCACTTAATCTTCACTTTAAAGAGGTTTTGTGCCTGGGATATTCCATTAGCATAGATTAATTTTTTTAAAATCATTTTGTTGGGGGCTCATACATTGCTTATCACAATCCATACAGACATATATTGTGCCAAGACCCCTCACACAACTGCTGCCCTCATCATTTCCAAAACATTTGCCTTTCTACTTGAGCCCTAGACATCAGCTTTTCATCTTCACCCCTTCCTCCCTGCCCACCTCACTAATACCTGATAATTTATAAATTATTATTATTTTGTCATATCTTACACTGCCCAATGTCTCCCTTTGCCTACTCCTCCATTGTCTGTCCTCCAGATAGGAGGTATGTATAGATCCTTATAATTGGCTCCCCTTCTATCCCCCACCTTCTCTCCACCCTACTAGTATCTCCACTCTCACTACTGGTCCTGAGGGGTTCATCTGTCCTGAATTTCCTGTATTTCCAGTTCCAATCAGTACCAGTGTGCCTCTTCAAGTCTTGCTGGATTTGTAAGGTAGAGTTGGGAACATGATAGTTGGGAGAAGAAAGCCTTTAAGAATTAGAGGAAAGTTGTATGTTTCATCATTACTTCACTGCACCCTAACTGGCTCATCTCTTCCCTATGACCTTCTGTAAGGAGATATCCAATTGTCCATAAATGGGCCCTGGGTCCCCACCCTTCATGCCCCTCTCATTCATAGTGACATAATTCTTATTCCTTGATGCTTGATGCCTGCTCCCTTTGGCCCCTTGTGATCACACAGGTTGGTGTGCTTCTTCCATGTGGGCTTTGCTGTCGCTGCACTAAATGGCCACATGCCTAACCTCAAGTTTTTTTTGCATCACTGCCCTCTGGTGGGAGTGGAAGGCCCAGCCTTGCTGCTGCAGGATTTGAACCTCCAAGCCAGTGGGCCACAGTCCCACACTCAACCACTATGCCACTGGGGTTCAGCCCTAACTTCAAGTTTTTAAGGCCCCAGACGTTTTATCATTTAGTAGATGAGCACCATCAGCTTTCTCTACCATGTTTACCTCTGCACCCATTTGTCTTCAATGATCATATCAGGAGGGTGGGCACACAATGATATGATTTTTGTTCTTTGATGCCTGGTAGCTGATTCCTTCCACAACTCATGGCTGCACAAGCTGGTATGCTTCTTCCATAGTGGACTTTGTTGTTCCTGAGCTAGATGGCCACTTGTTTACCTTCAAGCCTCTAATATCTCAGACACTATATCTTTTGATAGGCACATCAGCTTTCATCACCATTCTTGCTCAGCCCCCCCCCCCCCACATGTCCTCGGCGATTGTCTCAGGAAGGTGAGCACAGAGTGATATGTTTTTTTCCCCCTGTTTGATGCCTGCAACCTAATCCTTTCAACACCTCATGGCCACACAGGCTGGTGTGCTTCTTCCATGTGGGCCTGGTTACTTCTCAAATAGATGGCCATTTGTTTATCTTCTAGCTTTTAAGACCCCAGAAGCTATATCTTTTGATAGCTGCCACCATCAGCTTTCTTCACACATGTGCTTATGCACCCATGTGTCTTTGGTGATTGTAATGGGCAAGTGAGAACCATGGAATACTAGTTTAATAGAACAAAGTGTCCTTGCATTGAGGGAGTACTTGAGGGGAGACTGAGGTCCATCTGCTATCTTGTACTACACCTATAAATATATGTTCATACATTTATTTCTTCCTCATAATAAATAATTATATTTACATATGTACATGCCTGTATTGAGACTTCTATAAATGCCTTTTATCTCTTAGTTCTTTCCTCTGTTGTCCCACTCTCGTGTTCAGCCTTCATTTAGGTTTCAGTATTTCCACTCAGTTACATTACCCTTGCTTATGCTCTACCAGGCTTCCCACACCTTCCTCGCCACTGATTCCAGACCACTTGTTGTACCCCAGTCCCTGAGCCTGTCCGTGCCTCCTCTCTCCCCTCCCCATGTCCCCCAGGAACCGTCAGTCCTGTTGTTCTCTCCTCCTGACTATCTACCCAGGAATGCTCCCTTCTTGATTTGCTCCATTTGGGGGGCTCAGACTGTGTTGTTTCCCCACCATGTGACACCCAAAATGTCCTCTGTTGCTATCTGCTTCAGGAAGAAGACAGTGTGACACGTCCTGTTATCTTTTGCCAGTCCCCTCTGTGACCCATTAACTCCCCACAGGGAGTCATCCTCTGGGCATTGGGGGCCAGTGTGAGAACCAGTCCAGCTCTCTTTCTTTTCCTCCCTCCAGGCCTGTCTCCATGTGGGTATGGCATGCTGTCCCTCCACCCCCAACCTGTTCTCTGTCACACGCAATTCAGTGTGGCTCTGGTTGAGGCCAGTCTTGCAGCTCTCTCTTTCAGGCAGCCTTCCATGTGGCCACGCTGTCCTCGTGGCTTGGTGTTTTATGGTAGCATCTTCTTGATTGATTTCTTAACTGCTGTTTCCATGAGTATTGTGGCTCTTCAACTTGAACTTACATATGAGAAATTGATGGTCTGTTACACAGTTGGCCCCTGGACTTGTTTTGACTGATTATATTGAACTTCACTATAGTCTGTCTTTTGTTGTTGTTGTTTTGCTTTTGGGGGGAACATCACTGCCCTCTGGTGGTGGAAGTAGGAGGCCCAGCCTTTGCTCCTGTGAAGCCACTGCTGGAATTGATCCTCCATCCCAGTGGACCCCAGTCCCGTGCACAACCACGACACCACCGGGGCTCAGCCACTATAGACTCTTCCCATGGATGAAGTCACCTTGATTTCTGTATTTTCCATCTGGTGAAGTCCACATGCATAGCTTTGACTTGTGTTGCTGAAGAAAGGATATTTGCAATGAAGAAATCACTGTTCATACAAAGATAGTAATACTAATTTCCTTAAAATGAAAACAAACTTCAGAGAACTTGAAAAACCTTTCAAGTATGAAAAAGTATAAGTATGAAAAAAGCTTTTAAATGTCAAATATAAACTTCCTGAAGATTAAGCAAAACAATTTCATTTGCCTAATTCAGAGCTCTTAATAAATAAATCATTTCCAAAATAATTTGCATAATATAGTCAATTCCAAATGTCAGCATAACATTCTTGTTTCTCATGTTGTTTTGCCACGTATGCGGATATTCCTGTTTCTACTTCAGAATGATAAGACCTTTACTGTGTTTGGGGAGTCATCTTTTGGGGAAAAAACAGCCTTTAAAGCACAAAATTATAAAAATAGAGCCAGATCAAATAGTACAAAGTTGATTAGGACAGCCTGGAGAACAATGACTACAGCCTCGAATCCTTCTCAGATCCTTCATACCAGAACCTTTGCTGGCATTCAAGTGATTAAATCAATTGTCAAGAGACAGTTATTTCCTAAATGGCAAGTGTTCTAGGGGAGAAAAGAGACCCCATATTTAATAGAGTTAATGGATACTTATTTATTAAAGCCTTAAGTAGGACAAAGAAAAGAAAAACTCAAAGACAAATCCTCCAGGTGAAGGAAATCACCACTCCAAGGACATAAAGGTGTCCAAGGATTCACAGAAACCCAGCCACCTACGTTGGGTAGAGAACAAAGGAAACTGTCACAGAATCATGACTCATAGCAGATCACTTTATAGAACAGTAGAAGCAGGAAAGGTGAGTGGATACATACAGTATTGCAGCAGAAAAGCTTACAAGATTAGTCCAGGGGCCTTGTGACTATGAAGAACTTGGTTCCCCAAATTCCATTAAGGGCACACACAGACAAAGCCCGTAAGGAATAAACTGCTCCTCCCTGGACTGGCTAGCAATCTATTTTCAAACACACTCTGTCTGAGGGCAAACTTTTCCCATTGTGAGTCAATGGCCAGAAAAAATTCAGTGGAGATACAACAATGAACTTAGGCCTTTCACTGTAAACTGTAGCCTTCTGAAAACCTAGTGCTCAGAATTTAAACTCTCATAACCAAGTCAGGGCATTTATATTTGTTGGTGGGTTTAAGATAAAACATATCTCAGTAAGAATGCAAGATGAGACATAACATGCCCCATTGAATGTGAATCTCAGATCCTTTGTCTAAGAATATATAAGCCTCAGATAATATTTGTATTTATAGCAAAACATTATTTGTTGGTTATCTGAAATGAAATTTAAGTGGGAATTCCATACTTTTTGTGCTAAATCTGACAACCCAGTTTTTGTGCTGCAAGAATTAATATAAATCAATGAAATAATAGTCTATAATCCACTAGAAAAATAGCCTTGGCACATTCTAAAATTAAAAGGAGATTGAACTAGCAAGAAAGTTTTTAAAAAAATCTTCCAGTTAAATTGGAAATATCATTTTATGGATTACTAATAGTGTGCAAGTAACAAATAAAGAAGTAATAAAATTTATTTGTACATAGAGAAATATCTTATACCTTATTACTTTAGTAAAGATTATAATGATTCTGGATTATACACAGTTCATCTTCCACAGAGAAAAGAATGGCTTCTCTGAAAATGGTTGACAGGAACTATATTTTCATTTCCTTTGGAAAATTATGCAGGCACTTAGCTCTGGTATCATCCTGTGTGGACACACAATGCACACACACATTTTAAAATTTCCACTACAATGTAATTCTAGGTCATTTGTATTTGAAAGAGGAAACCAGAAGCTAATGTCTAGAAACAAAGATTTGGTGTGTACTTGGGCCAGCTCATTAGCAGTTCCAATTTGTTGAGTGGTTTCCGTGTTTCTCTGAGGTCCTCACTCCATAAAAGCTGATGGATGGGCTGCCAGAGTCATTCGGGGTTGGGTTGGTATAATCTGAGTCCAGTGCTTGGAAATAATAAAGCTGCAATTTTCTGAGAGATTTACCTGCAGGAAATCCAGCAACATAAAAGCCTTTGTCAGTGTTTCACCTTCAACCTCTTCTTGTCTCTCCTAGTCCTGGGAGGGGTTTGAGAGAACTGCATCCTGTCAGGTTAACTGAGAGCGACATCAAATACTACAGCAGCCGCCCCTGGAATGTGACTCTAAGGGAATGACCACTGGCTGGACTCTAGTCTGGTCAGACTTCATGTCAGGAGCAACATAAGGAAGGATTGCAGTGCTTAGGAAATGCTATACTGATACATCCGGTCAAAATTGGACTGGAAATGGATCCTGAACCTGCTGTGAACTAAATAAGGGTTTCTCCTCATCAGAATTGGGCCAGAACATCCAGAATTCACATTGGGTATTGTCTTAGGTATCTATTGTAATACCTCAGTGGGTGGCTTTATAAGAGAGCATTTTTTTTTGTACTTTAGGAGTACAGAAATATTTCCTTTCAGGAGTGTGGGTCTGACATTCCTGGTAGAGCTCCATGTTTCTTGGCGTCAGTCTTCACTTGGGTCTAGGAGGGTCTCAGCACAAGAGCCTTGGGTCCAAATAATGAAATTTGCCCCTAGTTCTTCGTTCTTAGAGTTAGCAAAGGACCTTCTTTTCTTCTAGCTTCCCTTCCTTGACGCTTCATGCAAGAGAAAAGGTGTGATGTTGGCAAGTTTCAGTAAAGGTGAGACTTCAATAAGGATGTGACTCAAGACACACCCCACCTTAGTCCTGCCTCATTAACATATAAAGGATAGGAGGACGATTACATCAGATTATAGAATGAAGGTCAACAACACAATATTGTGAATCGTGGCCTATTCAAGTTGAAACATAATTGGGGGGGGAGGGCAACAATTCAATCCATGACAAGCATAGTCCACAGCACTGCATTCACAGCAGCTGTGTCTTGAAATTGGGTCTTTTCGATGTTGAGGGGACAATCTGATTTAAAGAGGTGATGAGAGAGGATGGTCAGTGGACCAAATAACAGTTATCAGTTAACTTTAATCTTAAAGCAGACCAAACACAGAGTGCCCCATGCAAGTCTATGACCAATCAGATATTTTAGAGTTGATCATTTTACCTACCATTGCCATTTCTCAGGTCAATTAGCAATCATACAATATTTCACTTTGGATTTGCACAGTAATTCATTGTCCTTCCAGATGCTAATTGAACCATATTCAAAAATCCCCTGATGGTCTTAGTCAATAAGTTAGAAAACTTTCACCTAATGAATATTCTTTTTGAAAACTCAATGTGACTCTACCTTATCTGGGTAATGTGATGGAGACATTGACGGTGTTGTATTTCCCTACAAGGAATAGAACCTTCACTAGCGAAGGGAAACTGGCTAGCAGTCCAGGAGACAAGTTCCCTTCTCCCTTGGGACAAAATGAAGAGCCTTTGTTCAACTCACAGTCAACATGTAAAGGATAGAAGGCATGAAGCAGAGGAGTGCTCTCTGATTTTGAACTGGGTTCTCTTGAGATTGGAAGACCCAAATGTCTGAAACCAGGTCTTCATAAATCATAGCCTTTCTCTTACATGCTTCACTACCATGCAGAGCTTCTCGTGGTCACTGAACAAAGAAAGGGTAGTGGTCCCCTGGAAATTAACCCTAAGTGCTGCTGTTGGGAAAGTTTCAGCAGCGGTCCAGTGGTCCAGCCTTGTGGCAGTAGAGCTATTCTACGCATGAACAGCAGGATGCTGAACAGAACACAAACCTTTTAGACTAGAGGTCAGAGAGTCAGATAAAATTTTGGCACTCAAAATGGAGCACTATCTAATCATTCACACGGATGCTAGACCCACATCTGGCATTAAAAGAGCACAGTGTGAGACACTGTCCAGTCTGCCTTGAGAGAAGTCCTCGGAAACCCATTTGGAGCCATTTCCCCCAGCCAGAGCTGGGACTCAGAGGACAGGCTTGCCACCAAGCAGCAGCACAATGCATTCCAGAGGCTCTGGCTCCCTGTCAGCAGCCGTTGGAAGCACAAAGACACTGGCCAAATGCAATAACGTCTTTCCAGAAAGCATTTCTGATGGCGCTGGCTCGGCCTCCCATCTCCGGTCCAACCTTCTTCCCAGCATCATCTCCGGGCCTCTGCTGGCAGCGGTGATTTCTGGACTGATTGCTCCCATTAAATGAGTTTCAGATGGTGATTTTCTGTCTATACACATGAGGGAACATTTCCCTGAGTTGTTTCTCATTTTATGAACATCACTAATTTCTCTGCTTTCTTGCATCCAATCAATCATTCCACTTCATCTGTGGATTTCATTAATGAGCCATTGACGCCCTCTTCCAGATTGTTCGTGAAGATGTCAAAATTCCAAGCAGACCTAATACCAATTCCCGTGGCTGGATGCTGGTTTCCTGAACAGCTCCCTCATGTACTTCTGTACACGAGTCTTCAGTATCCCAAACCAATTTTAATCTATTTTGCAAGAGACACTTCTTAGGATGTTGTAAAAATTAATACTTTCCCAAGGAGCTCCTAATATTCATACAACAAGAACAGATGGCCATGTGACACACACACGATCCATAGCCTTGGATCCACCCTCTGCTTACCAAATAGTACAGACAATGGTACTTTATTCATTTGCTATTGTCTATGGTAGGCAGAAAAAGGAATTACATCTTTTTGTTAAAATCTTCTCTTCTTCCAGTGTCTTTGGAGCCTTTTTACTTTCCTGTTGATTTGTCTTTTCTATTTGGCAGAAGCTTTTGATTTCAGTTCACCTTCTTGCTTTCTTTCCAGGTGCAATGTACAAATCAGCAAGTTACTAGAGGGCGAGAAGCTTGCACAGGTGGCTAAAATTTAAGCTTAGGGAAACGGAGGTTTTCAAAGATCTGGAGAACAGGTTATGTTTCTTGTGTGTTTCTGATTTTGCTCAAGTAAAATAAGTGACATTTTACTTGTTTGAAATTTGAATCACCAATAAAACGATTAAAAAATAAAGGAAATTTGAATCACAGAAAAATATGTGGTAGATCATGTCCATTTGCCTTTTATTTTTATCCCTAAGTGGCAGGTTATAGTAATAGTAATGGGAATCAAATTTCACATATGCCTCAATAACTAATTTCTCATCTTTGCCCTAGAAGTTCCTTCTGATAAATCTCCTCTCTATATAAAGATAATCATTTAAAAAATTCATAGCATGAGAATGGTAAATAATATACCTATTGCCATCATAACATTTAAAATGTTATGCACCTTATAGAGGCGCAAGGAGTGGCTTTGTTTGGAAGGCAAAATTAAAGATAAACATTTACTTGATTGTGATAGTGTAATTTTCATTCAATATGATTAAAGTGTAATTTTTTAGTGGTCATGTCTGAAGTCTGGTTATGATCTGTTTTTCAGAGCTGTGGAGATGAGACGCGCTTATAGCCCCTCAGGGAAAGTTCCTCTCTGTTTGGAGACTAAGCTGAAAATGGATCTCCCATTAGCCAAGAGCTTTGGCATTTCCTGAGCGACACCATTTAATAGTTCCCAGGCAACAGGATCTATGATAGTGCTGTTTCATCTCTTCATGCCAAATAGAGTGTGGCTTACAGCATGAAACTCAAAATATATATTCTGGATGCCCGTCCCGTTTTAGTGAGGTTTGCATGATTTTGTCTTTTAATCCAGTGTAGCATGGCATTGCATTCTCAAACTACTCTTCAGCACAGTCGTTAGAATGGTGACTTTGCAGGCAGGATAGGCTCCAATCCTGGTCCTGCCACACACTAGCTGTGTGATCAGAGGAATATCACCTGATACTAATCCCTTCCAGTTGTATGGAAGGGTTACGTGTGATTCCGCTTGTGAGAAGGGAAAGTGTTCAATTAAGCATGCGCATCATACTATGGTTCCCATCGATAAAATCGATGGAGATGAAATTGCTGGGTTTAAGAGAAATTCATTGCCAAACGTTTATGGTGAGGATTCCTTGGAGCATGGCTGAGCAGTGGAGCGGTTGCCAATTCATCGCTTAAACCTAGAGCTGTAAGTCAGGTCTCGCTGCTTCAAACCCTCACACCGCTTGTGACTAGAACAAGGGAGATGTTTGAGCACACTCATCTAGCTCTGAGGTAAAGCAAGGCAAACACTACCGTGATGCCGACAGGCATACAACAGCTTCATTGTGTCGTTTTCCTCTTCCAAAGCACACACAAAGTGGAGATTCAGATAGTCAAAGACAGGCTGGCAAACGCTTGGAGGAGAAGAGCCAACCCTGTCCCTCCTAGCAACTTTAAAATCACTCAAGAGCATCCAGCATGCTTTCTTTTAAACAAATGAAACCTGAAGTAATAACCTTCAAAGGTTTTCAATGTTATTTCAGAGCCGCATGTAGACACTGAAAGAGTGGCAGATGGCTCGCAAGGCGCAGTTTGCCGACCGCCGTTCTAAGAGGTATGGTCCTGTGCTTGCTTCGGTGGCACATGTTCTAAGAGAAAGGGCCCTAGAATAGTAAAAGAAGATACAGAGGACCAGAATCAAAGCATAAATGATGCACTGAATAATACTCTGGGGAGCAAACTTCCAAGGGCTAAAAGTTTCCTACGAGTAACTCCAGCACAATCTTCACCTTGACTTGACTACTAATAGTGACCTTGCTTGAAAGTGATGTGCTTCAGATTCAGATATGTTCAGCAAAGATATTTACATCCTTGCACATTTCCCCGTGGAAGATAAAATAATCAGTGGAAGTACGGACAGGGTGCCACCATGCACAGGGAACACGAGTAAGAGAGATTGTAGGTGTGAATGCAAGACAGAGAGATGTTTCACACTGGAGCGTTCATGGAAAACACCAAAATGGGAGCAGGAGATGGAGAGGGATATGCTTCCTATTGGAAATGCTTTCCTATTTTGATTGGAAAACATTCTGAGCCCAGCTTCCTCTTCAGAGAGAAAATAATATGGACTGCCCTACTTTCCAGAGGACTCGTGATGTCACGTAGAGCCGGGTGTGTGAAAAGCCCGTTTACAACGAGGAATCAAGGCGAGATCAGTAGAATGACTGCTCTTGGAGTCCGCGTGGAACCGTGAGGAATGGAAGGGCTTCGGAATCGGGCAGTCAGGCCTTTGAACATTGACATGATGACTTTTTGCTAGTATGATGGTAAGAAGACTGCTTAACCTCTCGCAGGAAATAAAAAATAATGAAGGCTCTGAATACTGAAGTTTCCGGAGGGAAATAAAGGACATGTCCTTTTCAGTTATTTCAGTAATTCTGTAATTTCATATATTTTTTATTTTGAATTTTAATATTTTGACTGAAGGCATTTTTCTAAGTTTCTTATTAGAATCCTTGTTTTTTGACTCATATCCTCATTGTGCTGTTTTGGCCATAAGGTTTTAGTGAAAATCTGTACATTCAAATTCTAAAGAAACCTATAGTAATTGCATAAATATATCTATCATCTACCTATCTATTTATATTTAAGTTTTTCCATGAGCCTTTTGAATCTCCCTCATGTATGTGTGTATGAATATATGTAAATATATATAATTTATATTTTCTATATGAAAATCAGCCATAAACATGGGGCCACGAGGATTTCTGTTCCTACACACATGGTTGTATTACCAGAAAACATGTTTAAACATGTCTACAACCAGTGTCTGGCTGCACAAAAGTTCTTCCAGGTACATATTTGTCTATATGTCTAATGTGTAATATGAATATAAGACATGGCTATAATGTACTATAGATATCAGTGTAAGTAAAGCACGATTGCTACAAAATCACAGACAGCTTTATTTAACAAAAGTATCAAAGTGTGAAGCTATTATTTTATTGTTATTTATTTATTTACATACCCTCCATCTATGTCTCTTCCCTAAAGGTGATGTTTCCATCTCTAAATCTTTCTCAAGGGCACCGATTGCTGTCAGCATGGCTCCATGTGCTGGTCCACAGGAAGGTGAAGCAGAGAGAGAGAGAGAGAGTGTGCATGTGGCATCCAGGGAGGAAGACAAGAAGTTCCCAGAATCCTCACAAGCAGGTCACGCCCACAAGGAGGCATCAGGCTGTGACCTGATTGACAGGCTAGACTCTACCCCTTCACTCTTTTTTAAAAAAAATAGATTTACTTCTTTCAACGTTGCTCTGTTTAGAGGGTGCCAGTTTGTTCAGTGACGAGAACAATCTTGGGGAGGGGAGGGGGCTGTCTGCTAGCTTTAATGGATGGGAGAGGATTCAAGGGAAATTGACAACGCTGGGTAACACACATTCAGAGCATGGGGTAAGGCTCAGGGAACAGAGTCCTTCACTCGGAATACCAAGTTGACATGATCCCATGTAACTGCCACAGTACTCTAGTGCCAACTCTTTGCACCAAGCAGGAACTCATATCGATATGTCTACAATTATATTGACTTATTTCAAACCAGGTGTCTGTATATTTCTCAGTATGTGTATCTATGAGAATATTAGAGAAAGGGAGAGAGAAAGCCAACGCACTAATAGTATATTGAATAGAAGCATGCCATTTAACAAGGGAGATACTAAGAAGAAAAATCCAAGATTAAAAAAATAGAACAGGGCTTACAATAAAGGAAGGAATTCAGACACCAAGAGAGAAAAGCTGAGGGGAGCTGAGTTTGGGTTGGAAAAGGTTTCAGGGATCCAGCTTGAACACGTGGAGTTGAGCTACAAAAATGTCTGTCGGAGGTAGATTCCCAAGGCCACATGCAGCGGTCTCAGTCAGAATAAAGTAATCTTTCTCAAACAATTTCCAAATTAGGAAAACAAAACAGAGAAACCAAGTTCCAAAAGCAAAGGCCTGATGATTTGTGGGACTCACTCTGAGATCCAAGTAGAAATCATGCCTGAGTGGAAACAGTTCATAATTCTGTTCTCTTGAATACCTGCTATTGATACATTTTCTCTCTACTCCAGATCCACGCATCTACACTGAGTACATAACAGTCAGCTTCGGCAAAGATCGCCGCCTTGGAAAACCTGTGGGAAAATTCTTCTTCATCTTAGAGGGTCATGATAAGTCAGAATTGGACTGCAATGTGTTTATATTCAGCCTGTGATAGCAGGTGTGGGATGAAGCCCCTGATGAATAATCCTCTCTGGGTATGGACTAGGCATGAGAATAGCCTTGTTATCATGCGGAATGCATTGCAAAGGGGACTGCTGCAGATACAATTAAATGTTAGACCCCTATCATTTGATTTCCCTTATGATCTACTTAAACTTGGTCTAGTTTTTTTTTGTCTGTTCTGCTTTTATTTTTCAATTGAGGCTTTTATCTATTTTACTTTGTTATTGTTGTTAGCTTCTCCCTTTCCTTTTTCTTTTTAGTGCTTTTCTGCATATGAAATCTAGGATAGGCGAAGCTATAGGGATAGTAACTTGACTAATGGTTCCCTGAGGGTAGGGCAGGGGGAGTTGAGGGGGGGATAAAGAGCAAACAATGGGTATAAGAATGAAGGAAATGCTCTGACACTGATTGTAGTGGTGATTGTTCAACTCTTCTTTATGTGATTGGACTACAGAATTGTATGATGTGTGAATTATATGACAATTAAATGGCTGGGGGCAAGAAAGAAGAGGTACAGTATTAGAAAGTCCCTGGGGCTTTTTTGTGGAGCTGCTAGGATACAACATGAACTCGCTGGTAGTGGGAAAAAAAATACCCCACTGTCATCAAGTTGAACTTAACTCACAGTGACACAACAACCTAGGTTATGGCCTAGTCTTTCTCCCCTTAGAGCGACTGATAGGTTTGAGGCCTTGACCTTACCGATTAGCCTCCAAACAGTACCACCAGGATTCCTTGATGAGGGGTCTAAAAGTATACAAAGCCCATTTCTGCTTGGTCAAGACTTCTGTCAGGTGCTGACTGTCAAGAGGGGGCACTAGAAGGCGATGAGAAGATGAGGAGGAAGAAAGACTCGCCCCGTCCTGTTTATGTCCCGTGGGCTTCCTGTCTGCTTACGACAAGCACCCTTCCCTGCTGATGATGACTGTTCTCACCCTCCTTTTCTAAGTCATTCTTCTCGAGGAGCGTAAATTACTTCCCCTTAAGGTTCTTATCTAATCTTTAGAGTTGGCATTGTCAATTTTATTTTTTACTTAATTAATTTGGATAAGCTTAATTGTGTGCCAACCGGAAGACTCTCAAATTCTAAGTTTCAAAAAAACTAAAACACGACTCTGATGAAAATGTGTCAAAGGTTTATTTAGCCTATTCCTTGGAGACTAGCGGGAGCCCTGGTGCTCTAGTGGTAGCTAACAATAAGACCAGCACCCAGCTGAGGCTCCGAGGGAGAAAGACGAGGCTTTCCACCCAGGGACATAGTCACAGTGTTGGGAGCCCTGGGGGCAGTTCCACCACGTCCTATAGGGCAGTGGTGAGTCAGCATTGCCTTAATGGCAGAGTTTGTTTCTTTTTTTTAAGTTTGGGAGAGGCCTGATGGCACAGAGGTTAAGTGCTTAGCTGCTAACCAAAGAGTTGAACTCAGTAGCCATTCAACTGAAGAAAGCTGTGGCAGTCTGTGTCCATGAAGCCCCATAGCCTGGGGCTCCCCTTGGGCAGTACTGTTTTGTCCCCTGGGTTTGCTATGAGTCGGCCTCCACTGGATAGCAATGAGAATGAAAGATGAACAAGATAGTAAAGCTTGGCCCCCAAATATTTGCAGAATAGAGTTTTATGAAAGTCGTTGTAAAATTACATGAGGATGTTTCAAAAACAAATTGTATAAAATGGACTGAAAATGGAATTTTCCATGAACTCATCGAAGCCCCTTTTTTGGTGCATATTATTATCTCTACAGGTCTAACTAGATAAACAAACTGGAGGAGAAAACAATGGGACAGATGGTTCTGGGGGAATATGAGAGAGGGAGAGGTGGGGGAAAGAAGTGCTATGAACCAATCCAGGGACAAGGAAACAAGTGATCCAAAAGCAGTGGCATGAAGGGTGTAAGAGGCCTGTAAAGGATTGATCAAAGGCAATGTAACCGAGAGGAATTACTGAAAGCCAAATGAAGGCTGAGCATGATAATGGGACAGAAGGAAAGTAAAAGGAAATAGAGTAAATAGCTAGGAAGTAAAGGGCATTTATAAAGTTCTAAATACAGGCATATACATATGTAAAGATATATCTGTGTGTATATGATGGGGAAATATATCTATGTGCATATATTTATAGATTTAATATTATGGTAGCACATGGACATTGGGCCTCCATTCAAGTACTCCTTCAATGCAAAAACACTCTGTTCTATTAAACTGGCATTCCATAATGCTCACCTTCCTGACACAATCACTGAAGACAAATAAGGTATACAAAAAATGTGGTGAATAAAGCTGATGGTGCCCTGCAACCAAAAGATATAACATCTGGAGTCTTAAAGGCTTGAAGGCAAACAAGCGGCCATCCAGCTCAGTGGCAACAAAGTCCACCTGGAAGAAGCACACCAGCCTGTGTGATCGCGAGGTGTCGAGGGATCGGATATCAGGCCTCAAAGAACAAAAAATGATATCATTGTGAACAAGGGGGAGTGCAGATTGGGGACCCAAAGGCCATTTGTCTGCAACTGGACTTCCCCTTACACAGGGGTTGTGGGAGGAGACAAGCCAGTCATACATGGTACAGTGTAGCAACAGTAAAACATCAAACTTTCTCTAGTTCCCAAATGCTTCCTAATCTCCATTATCATGATCCGAATTCTACCTGACAAACCCAGCTAGACCAGAGGATGTGCACTAGTACAGATAGGAACTGGAAACACAGGGAATCCAGGACAGATGATCCCTTCAGAACCAGCGGTGGGAGTGGTAATACTGGGAGGGTGGAGGGACGGTGAGTTAGAAAGGGGGAATCGATTATAAGGACTTACATATAACCTCCTTCGTGGGGGACAGACAACTGAAAAGTGGGTGAAGGGAGACATTGGACAGTGTAAGATATGACAAAATAATAATTTATAAATTATCAAGGGTTCATGAGGGAAGGGGTATGCGGAGGGAGAGGAAAAAATGAGGAACTGATACCAAGGGCTCAAGTAGAAACAAATGTTTTGAGAATGATGAGGGCAACAAATGTACAAATGTGCTTGGCACACACTGGATGGATGTATGGATTGTGATAAGAGTTGTATGAGTCCCCAATAAAATTATTTTTAAAATAAAGAAGAGGAGAAAATAAAGATCACCATAGAAGAAACAAGAAAACCTAAAATTAAAATAATTTTCAAAAATGAAAAAAACTAGTCAAAGACATCGATGCAAAACCATATAAATCAAATCACACTGGGATTAATCAAGAAAAGGGAGAGAACTACTCTGCAGTGATCCACTGGTAGCAGATACATGCTTAAACTTGCTTTGTTTGTAATAAACCATGCCTATATGAACTGGAACCTAACTAGCAATACATTTTTACTTCTCCCTGTATAGTGTACTTGTGTATTCTTAGAGCAATAAAACTGTAAACTATGAGGTTACCTCTTCTACTTGACAGTTATAATCTATTTCTTTATAAGACAAAGATCTATAAAATTTCATTTTACAGAATGTTCACAGAATCTATAGTAAATAGCAATAAAACTCTCAATCCCTGAGGGTAGCAATTGGCAACTTTTAAAAAATAAAGGCAAGATAATAAACATTTTGTGGTTAATGGGCCACATGTAGTTTCTGTCATTGCATCTGCATCTTTAATTTTTACTCCATGGGCTGTACATACACAGGCCATGCACTCAAGGTGGCCCAAAAGCTAAAATTTGGTGATCCTCTCCCTAGTAATTTAAATAGGACTTGCATCATCCATTACAGGTGTTCACAAAAGTCTTAGAGGTATACACATTCATACTATGCCTCCATAATCAACCTGGAAAATTGTAAATCATATCCACTTTCATGCAGTCTTAAAACAGTGTTATTACGTATAAGGTGACAACAACAAAAACATAACTTGAGTACCCCCTATAGCCACGGTTGACCACACATTTTTGCTGTACTCATATCTCCTTGACTCCAATTATCCATCCATACTACTCCTTCATCTAAGAACCCATTTATGGCCACATGCATTTATTGAATACTTACTGAAGGAGTAGGCTCAACAAAACTTATAGATAAGGGAAGTTTCAAAGTTCTCTCTGTGTCCTTAAAATTAAACTATATAACATCCCAAATTACTTTATGAGTTAATAATCTGCATCAAATAATGCACCATAAATATCTGGGGCTGTCTTCAGATTGACATGGTTAACTAAACCCCTGTCATGAATTGCCATGTGTCCACTCCACCCCTCAGAGTATGCGTTTTAAATTCTAAACTCTAAATTTAGAACTGGACTGTCTTCCCTATGTTAATGAGGCAGGTATGTCTTGAGTCTGTCTCTTTAGAGATTAAATGAGATCAAACAAGTGATGAGAAAGGAGAGATGCCAGCAAGATCCACCAAAGAGGCCAGGAGTCTTCCCCAGAGCCAATCAGGGAAAAGCCCTGATTCAAGAGTGGTGCTCTGCTTTCGGACTTCGAACTCCTTAAACAGTTAGGGAATGAATTTCTATTTGTTAAGGTCATCCAATTATGGTAACTGAGTCAATCTTTCAATGAAACATTCCTTTTTTTCTGCTTAGGTTTCTTAAAAAATGCCACTGGTTGACATTCGGATGATCATTATCTATGAACAGGCAGAACATCAAGACAGCGTTACAGAGGAACTGCTCGTCCCCAAAGTGGAAAGAAAGCTGGTCTGCTGACGTAGCTGATCTCAGAAGGAAGGACTCCTTTGATTTGAACACACAAAATTTTGCTCTGAAAAGTAAATTAAAGTAATTTATCATTGACAGACCACACCTTGTCAAGGCACCTCTGTAAAGGGTGAACGCACGGCATTTCTGATATCTTTGACACTAGAGACACATTTTGTGAGAAACTATCTGTATGTTTCGGAAAATCCTAAGTGACAGATTTTGTTCATTATAAAAGGAGACAAATCTTTCGAAATTATAGCCAACATACAAACGCATCCTCGCAATCACATACCCTAAAATTCATCTGATCAAATTAGGCAGCAACCTCACATCCCACAAGCCACTGAGAAGTGGAGCCCTTACCAATTCTTCAATCAGTAGAACTTATGAAAACTCCTATTTCAAATTTTTGATATACACACTAATTGAATGTGCCCATTGTTTTGAATCATTGCCAGTCTTTTGGTCCACCAACTTCAATATGCATTTTCCTGATCTCCAAGCCAGGTGGTCAATATCTTAAACCTACTGATCTAACACTAATATTGATATTGGTAGGTTATTACTTAAATGCAAAATAGATTTACCAATATTTCTTTAACCCTTTCCTCAGCAAAATACTGCCCATGGGAAGTTTTTTTGTGTGTGAATACCTGAAGAAAGGAGATGGAGAGGAGATGGAGAGACTGAGGAGAAAAAACAACATACATTATGTAGCAAGTAATTTCAAGTGCTGAACTTGAAGTGGTACAGCTTTTGCAGTTATATTTTGGGAAATAGAGTTGTTTTCTTTCACATTGGGGGGAAAAGGATCTAATGGATAGTCATGGTTTAAATTCTTTTAACAGGATGAGAAATAAACAGTTATCTGAGTCTTGCCATCTGGGTAGACTCTGGTAAAACTTTTAAACTCTTCTTAGCATCCTCTAAAAGATGTTTTAAATGCATTCAGATGGTTCTGTGTAAGTGCCGCGGGAGTTGAAAGGATTTCGGCACTTGATCCTCTCTCAGTCAGCAAGAATTTTCTGCAGAAGGCTGTCAAGTACTCTCTGTAAACAACCTCAGGATTCACTTAATAGATTTCCTTGGTGATTTTTCTTGCCCATTTCTAAGGCTCTGATGAGTTTTCTTGATAATTGAAACAAAGCTTTGGCAAATTAAAATGAGTTATTCACTCATTTAGGGTCAAAATAGTCTAGTGACTTAAAATTGAATTATAACTTGAACTCTATGGAATTTTCTATTCAAAAATTTGAAAAATTGGGTATTTTAAAGTTATCTATAAGAATAATTTCATTTTGAGTTGGTATTATTATTTTAAAGCTAGTGAGAGGGGTACTTTAAAAACAAAGTTTAATCATAGAAAATTGTTTTGAATGGGTAGAGAATAGAATTAAGAGTGAAGTTGAAAATAGAATGTGAGATTAAGAAAATTAGGTGGGCCAGGGGAATCAGAAGAGATAAGTAGTAATATATAACAAAGATAATTCATGTAGTAAACCCGATCTAATAGTATTTTAAGCAGACACTGTAAGCATTTCCTTTTTTCCTAATACAAAATTTAAACACCACCACCCGAGGATTGCTGAGCCCTTAGTAACTGAGCCAGCGAAGTCCAGCTCCTTTATTAGGGTCAATAAGAAAGTAAACATTCCAAGATCCCAATTAAACCACTAAAGAGGAATTCTTAGTTTTATTTGATTACTACAAGCAAAGAAGAAGGCATGACATAATATTAAAAGGCCCGGAGGGTGAGTCGTTTCCAGAAGAAAGAATTAACTTCACTTGATTCCTTCTGAAAATAAAGCCATTACGAGTTGGAAGAATCTAAACAAAAAGCACATATATTAGTAGACAGCCTCTCCATCTGTCCATTGAAGGTGTGAACTAAGGAGATAGCCGACAGGAAGTCCCCAGGAGTCCCAGTCACGGCAAGATCACATTTGGAGGTGCTCACCTTCGACTTTTATCGCAGCCCCTAGAATGGACTCTGCAATCCTACAAGTATTATACACTTGTTTTAAAAAGGCTTTGAACTCCTGGCCAGATGGTCATTAGATAGTCACTTAGGGTGATTTAATCTTTCCTATTATATGGTAGGCAGAATTGAAAATGACTTCACCTGTAAATGCATTTAATCTGATTTGTAACATAAAGCATCAGATTTCATTTCCGTATCATCAGTACAGCCAAACCAAAAAACCAAACTCACTGCCACTGAGTTGGCTCTGACTCAAGGCAAACCAATCTGACAGGGAAGAAGGGCCCCTTTGGGCTTCTGAGACATTAACTCTTTGCTGGAGCAGAAAGCCTTCTTTTTCTCCCAAGGAGTTGCTAGTGATTTCGTACTGCTGACCTTGTAGGCAGTGACCTAACAAATAACTACTAAGGCACCTGGGCTTTCTGTTCGTGTACTCCTTTGTACAGAGCAAGGGGCCCATCACCAGGGGAGGGACCAATGCCTTTAAGCTGCTTCCACTTTAGTGGAGCAGATACACTGTGCAGGCGTGGGCAGAAAAAGGGCCGTGGCTCAGGAGAAAAGGGCACTGCCTTGGAAAGTGGGAGCCTGTTCTCTGGTTCTACAAGCAGCATTGGATAAGTCCCCTTGCCCTGCTCTCGTGTTGACCTTTCTAAACCTGTAACACAGGAGATTAGGCAAAATCGTTCCTGAGAGCTCTTCCAGCTTTTAAAATTATTTATTTAATCCAGTTTATTAATGTGAATTAAGATAGCAGAAGGCACGAAAAGAAAATGAAGTGCTCGGAATTGCTATTCAGTTAATCAGAAAAGCTCCAGTAGCAGGATTAATAGTCACAGTGGCGGCAGGGCAGTGACTAACGCTTATTGCGTTTGGTGCATTGAGCTCAGCAAGGCATAAGTGCAATTCATTTTAGCATGAAAGCAATCCGATGAGACCGGTCGTATTAGGATATTCACTTCACAGAGATAGAGACTAAGGTATGGGAGTTTTCAATCTTCTACAAGGACTACACAACGAGAATGTGCAGGTGGGTAATGTCTCTACTGCGGTGGTTAGGTGCTGTCCCCTGACTCCAACTCCCAGTGAGCTTACGTAGAATAGAGTAAAACCCTACCTGGAGCAGTACTATGCTCACATTTGTTGTTAATATGCGTTGCCATAGAGATATTTTTTAATCAGAGTTTGGCGGTAAATGTAGAAAATTGCTGAAAGTCTGGAGACTGATCTTCCAGTAGATATGGCAGAGATATACTCCCTAGATAGGTGCCAAACCATGTTTCTCGCTCCATCCCTAGTGCCAGGACTCTGTTCCAAGCCAGCATTATCTCTGGCCAGGGCTCCCGCACTAGCCCGCCACAGGCAAGCTTCAAGACATTAGCAAAGTTCTGTGCGTCTAGAATGTGGTGTTAGAGAAAGTGGAGTCAGTTGAGCCAACAAGTCACAGAATCAGAACGTGGGCTGGTTCAACTCCGTGTCTGGTTTTGGCACGTCTGCTCAAAGCCTGCTGAAGCTCGTAAAGGAAGAATGCAGATTCAACAGCGTCTTAGCTAGCGGGCTCTGCTGTCACAGAAATACCTTATGCAGATGGCTTAAGAAGCACATTCGTTTTCTCACAGTTGTCTTTTACCACACTCGAACCCCATTCCATTTTCACGCTGGAGTCAGAATGATCTTTACCAAAGATAGACGAGATGTCATCACTCCTTCAATAAGGAAAGAATGAAGGTCCACGGGAGTCTGTCCAGAAACAAGATCTCCGGAAGGCAAGGAAAGAGCCCAGGTGTATGTCATAAAGCAAAAGGAGCCTCTGGAGATTCTTGAGCCAGGAGATGGCCTGATAAGAGTTGTCCAAGGAAAAGTCGTTCTGCACGTTCTGGAGGAGGCACCGGGAAAGGACGAGCACAGAGAAGCTCTGGCCGCTTTCCAAGGTGGAGTGCTGAGTGGGACCAGGGTGGGAGCCACAGAACTTGACAGAGGGGCTGGAGCCAGGAAACACGCCCTGGGAAGCAGTCCAGGGGTTTAGGAAAGTGCAAAATGAAAGGAAAGTGGGAAATACAAAGATTAACGATCATTTCATGAATCTTAATGGCCATCTTGGAAGCGAGAACAAAGGAAACAAGCCTTGCTGGATTACTCGCTTTAGCACCTTAAATAATCAGAGATTTCAAAGGAAATGCACTCCTGGCAACCTCTCATCAAGCGCTTTTATATTTGTGATGTTTCCAACAGAATCCAAACCTTAATTAGAAATCTTTCCTAGCAAACAGAAAGGAACTTTAAAGATAAAGGGTGCAAAACTCATTGATGAATGTCTTTGAAGAATCCATTCACCCTACTTTGCTTATTTCAGGTCATCTCGGGTCATATCTGGCTTTTGAAAAATTATTATTATTATTATTATATGTGCCTTCAGGATATAGGTCTTTGCTTTATAATGCTCATCATGCTTGACTATCTCATTGTGAGTGATCACTTCACCTTAACTGAAAACTCCTTAATTAAATAAAAAAATTTGGAGAAATGCTACTAATTAATATATGAAGCATATTCTTTTAATTCCCAGTTTACTGGTCCCAGAAAAAAATATGTATACTTTATTCATTATTGCTATCTATTTGAAGTCAGGATACAGACAATGTAGGAAAACAAATGTCACTTGAATCTCACATTCAACTAGGCAAATCTATATTTTTCAACGTGGACTGTTTTGGGGGCTGGTGAGTTTTGTCCACTGTGTTTTCCTGCAACATCTCGTTCTGCAATATGATTCATGAAAGCACTGCCCTGCTCTCCCTTGAAATTTCCTACGGAACTTTCAATAATTCATTTACTCATGTTCTATGTGGACCAAACCGGCAAGCAGCAATGTGAATGCTGCTTTTTAAAATGCGTCGCTATTCATCATGCGTAATGATTTAATAAATTTTTATAATGACGCATACAGGAGCCCTGTGTAGTCTAGTTTAATAGTTAGCCACACTTCTATGGTAACAATATTGCTTGTGAGTAGTGTCGGTTTAACATCATGAATGCCATCCTCTCTGGATTAGAGATAGCACAAGGGTGAATGTGATCCCTTGGATGAATAGTCTTCGTATTCACAGGGAATGAGAATACATAATTTCCCAAGAAAGGGAAAAATTATAGAACCACATCTTTATTCTTAAGGTTGTCATTTTCAGTTGTCCCGAATACCTGAAAAATCAGTCAATGTTTCCCCCTCTGATTTCTCATTCAATTCACTGGAATTTACTCCTCTGAATCTTAAAATATAGTTTCATGTGAAATGCCCTAATTCTCCAGAGTTAGCAATATAACAAACCCATTCTTCCCAGGGAGAAACTCCAAATAGCATGCCTAGGAAGGAGTAATGGGAAAATAGAGAAGGGAAAGAAACACAGAGAGGGAGTTGGGGGAGAAATACTCTCCTGTGGGAATTGCAATTAATGGCACAAAATATTATGAATATCAATTGTTGAATGGGAAATCAGCTTTTACCCAATTGACAATTAAAAATAAAAAGTTTGCTCTTCAAAACTACTGGACTGTATCAGGTGGCCACACTTTTAGCAAACTACAATTAGAAATTCATTTCTTTCTGATTCAGTAATGGGCATGATGGGGATGGGGGGAGGGGGATCTGAAAATGAGTTTCTTTTAAAGTGCCTTATTTTCCTCCAAAATATACATTAGAATATGTGGCAGTGAGATTTTATGTCAACATACACCTGTGTGAAGGTAGGGATGGAGTCCAAGCTATCAATCAGGTCATAGCCTAGTGGAATCTCCCTGGGGAAGTGAACTTATCATAAGAGATGCTGGAGAATTTTTCTGTCTCTTGACCCTCTCCTTTCTGCTTGATAGGGTTCTGAATATCACATCTCAGGTCAGTGACCCATGTGGTCCATCGACCCTGGCAGCTGACAGCACCCTGTCTTGTTCCTGGAGACCTTGAATCCATATGATTCTGTACCCGTCAGCCTGTGCACTGTTTCCTGCTTCACAGCAGCTCTGACTTTAGTGGTACTCCAGTAGGCATCTGTCCCATGGCCTTGATTTAGAGTAGGTTGCACAGCTTCCTTGAAATAACTTTCTTTACATAAAGCTATTTCATATATGTATGTGAATATATGTAGCAGTCATGGGCTTATGTTAATTTCATGATTTGAGATGTAGAGGTGGAGTCTAGCTTGTTAATCTGAAGGTAGCTATTGAGCAGTCACTGAGTCCTCCGTGTGGGCATGGCTTTCTCCTGATGTGTCTGGGGAAATCTCAGAATATTTCCCTCATGGAGATGAGAAGCTATCTCACCAATTGTTGGGAGTTAGTCTCAGAGATGATGAATTATGGACAAGACAAGATGGCAGCATCTGAGGAGCTGAAGGAGCTGGAGAAGCCATGTAAGAGCCCTGCCAGCACTGAGTTGCTTCTACCATGACTGGATGCTGTTGATGGACCCTGAGCCCTGGAAACAAGGAGCCATGAGGAGACCCCTGCCAGCACTGGGATTCTGCACCCACTGACCTATGACTTCATGAGTTGCAAGGAGACTTTATAGACTGGGATCGGGCATATGGGCTAATATAGAACTTAGGACTTTGGACTGGACTGGGTTGGTATGCTTTCTCAATGTAAACCTTTTCCTTATATCCATATGCATGTCTATGAGTTTGTTTCTCTAGTTTACCCAGACTAATACAATATATTAGTGTTATAGGTTTAATTTTTGTAGAAAACTCAATCTAATATAGAGTTCTAATTCCTGTAACTGTGGATGTGATGTCAAGTGATTGATGTCATGTGATGTGACAGATGACGCAGTTGAAGTCATGCCAAATGAAGGGTGGATCTTAAACCTAATCATTTTTGAGTTACACTGTGAGCAACAGACACTGAGACATGCATTTAGACACTGGGCATAGTCAGATAATCTGGTAACAACTGTAGATAAATCTGCAAATCCCCAAATTCCAAGGACAACCAGCAGGTAGAATTGAGAGACCTCCTTCTGGAGCCATACACCCTAAATTCAACCTTTTGAACTGTAAGAAAACAATTTTCCATTGTTAAAAGTCATTTACTTAGGGTATTTTTGTTACAGCAGAACTAGCTACCTGAGTCACCACTTTTGATTTGGATTCATTGCAAACTTCGACAGGCTTCAGGAATCAATTCCAATAGTAGGTATGGAGTTTATCTGGTCCAAGCTCTAGTTCTCTCTGCCACTAGCTGGCCCAGCTGGCACCACTCTCTCTCCCCATTATCACTTTCTAAACAAATAGAAATTAAAAAAAAATCTCTAAGCAACCATATCTCTTATTATCTCCAGGTTTACATACTATTTATTTTCAATTTATTTGTCTAGAATAACTTCTGTCCCTTTATTAGGTGAGCTAATACCACTTATCATTCAAGTCTCAGCTCAATGGTCCTGGATTCCATTTACCTTGGTAGGCAATTTCATAACACCCGTCTGATGACAACTATCAACTGTTATATGAGAGGCTGTGGACAATTGCTTGCTCCCTTGCCCTTCTCCTTGCTTGACTGGGTCCTGAGACCAGTGACCCCTGGGGACTTTAATTTATTATTATTTTAATGTCTGTCTTTCCTTTCAACTGATAAGTTCTGAGAAGGTAGGGAGGACCTCAGGACCCATAATAGTGTTTGGGATGGAGTAGATGAGTAAAAAAAATATCTGTTGGATGAGTGGAGGAAAGAATGAATGAAAACTTATGTGTATAATGAAAACCTAAGTACTCATCACCAGAAGACCGACTTTGTGTGGGCTTTTCTAAAAACTTAAATCTCTCTCTCTCTCTCTCTCTCTCTCTCTCTCTCTCTCTCTCACGTGTTTAGCTCTAAAAATTAAGAGTTCAATGAACAGAAATGCTTACATGCTTAGGGGGCATGATGTGAAAGAAAATAATTCTAAGAAGCTATTGGAGGCACAAAGGCCACTCAGGAACATCCTGGTTCAGAGGTTCACACATGCACATTTTTTTTCAGGAAATGACAATTTAACTGTCCTGGCAATCCACCAATTCAAAATTTCCTGCTCCATATTCTTTCAGGAACCATTTCTAAAGTTGTGTGCTTTACTGTAAAACGCCACTTAACAGTTAGAAGATACCAGTGGGTGGCGGGTCTTCCTGCTTCATGCCCACTATTGAAAGGGTGTGAGTCTAAGGCAAGGATTGCAGAACCCTCAGTCCAAACCTTGTTGGTCAACAAAGACTCAACTCCGTTTTGGTAAAGAAAGATCTGTGATTTTTGAGTTCCTAAAAATGAACCTTTGGCTTTCTTCTGAAGTGCAGGGGTGGTATTTTTATCGGTCCACCAATTATCTCCCTTCAGGTGTTCCTAGCCCAAAATTGCAAGCTGCTATTTTCATGGATCCAACCCAAGTGAGCATCCAAGTTCTGGGATCCTACCTAACAACACCTGTCCCTGCTGAAGTCAAATATTGAATGTACTCATTTACCACCAGAAAGTTGGGACTTTGAGTCTAACCAGAAGCTCCTTAGAAGAAATGCCTCCTGACAAAAAATTATTCCCTGAAGACCAGGTGTAGCACAGATCTACATGAACACCCATGGGATCACCATGAACCGGAATCAACACTAGAGCCACCTGCTCTTTCAGATCCACTGACAATTGGATGTGTGGACCTCCCAGTTCCAACGTGGGATAGATACAGTAAACAAAATCAAGTCCTTGGCCACAGCTAATGAATCCAAGGTGCCAACCTCGCTCAAAGATCAGACTTTGTCAGGTATCAGACCAGAAGGCATCTCAACACATAGTTGATTTTGCTCCATATGGTTTATTGTGATTTCATTACCATGTTTTACAGGTAGTATGTGTGTGTGTCTGATTTTGACTCATTAAAACTACAATCTAAATATCAGAACCGAGAGAATAAATTTCCTTCTAGTCTGATGGTGATGCTGTGAGGTGTGTGCCCATAAACCAAGATCTTTCAACAGCTGTTTGCCATAATGGAAAAGGCAGGCTGACAAAAGGCTTCTATTTCCATACATGTGTTCCCCATGTCAATCATTACTTTAGCATATGGTGTTTAATAACTCTTTATTGAACGGATGATGCCCTCTTATTTCTAAATGCTCACTGTAGCAGAGTGACAAAGAAACAAAGAAACAGGGATGGATATGCCCGTGAAGTATCAGATTTGATACATGTGTTCATTGCATCCTCCATTTCTGAGGAAAGGATGAATGTCTCCAATGGTTAATGAACTTGCCTGAGTTAACATAATGGGGGACAGAAGATCGTGGAGTCCACTCTGATCTTTCTGGCTCCTAAAATTATACTCCTCCCATTATACCATGGTCCCTACCCTCAAAGCTCACCAAATGGTTGGAAAGATGAAATGTGGAACATTAATTAACTTGAAAATGGGGTATGCCATCCAGATGCTTACTGATCAAACAGATGCCATTTAACTTAGAATAAGACTTGGATGGAAAACCAGGATGTCCCAAGACCTGCCATAATTACAGATGGTAAATGGATCAGATGTGGGGTTAGATGATTGATTTTGAAAGACTATCAATAAGGTCTGCCAAAACATACAACTGTAAACACAAACAACATCTGACTATAGTACAAAAAGTAAGGACTGCCCCCCCTCCCCCGCCCTGCCCCCTGCCCCAGAGCATTTCAAGCTTGTCTGGTTCTGAGATGGCCAGAAAGGTGATCCTGAAGAAGGTGTTTATCCGAACTGGGATTTCTGTGAAATCTGTCACCACAATTCCTTCTGTAACATAGTGTGTTGTTTTGTGGCGTGCAGTTAATTCTTATTTTATTTTTTTGGGGGGGGGCATCACTGCTCTCCGGTGGTGGGAGTAGGAGGCCCAGCCCCACTGCTGGAATTGAACCTCCATCCCAGTGGGCCGCAGTCCCGCGCACAACCACTATGCCACCGGGGCTCAGCCCTTGATTCTTATTTTATTACCAACATTTTTGTATAGCATGTGTGTGTGTGCGTGTGGGCGCATGCATTTAATTGTGTCTAATTTGAAATTCCATTTAATTTACAATCAGATAGTTGTCAGTTTGGTCTTTTCCCCACTATGGCTTTAGCTACAACTTGAGAAAAAGAATTGTGTGTGAGTAGAAGCTTAGAGGTAATCATCAGTAGAGAAGGATAAGTTGCTTTAACCCTGACACCAGAACAAAACTGGGCATATCTGCTCAAGGATTTCCCCTCTCCAGGCTTCTTGAAGGGATGTGGGACCTGTGGTTGTGAGAATGGAAAAGGAACTGGTTCACTGGGTCCTTTGGTTGTAGCCAGTTGAATGAGCACTTACTGTTGTGCAGGAAAGACTTTTTTTTTGGGGGGGGGGAGGTGTCAGGTTATGGACAGCTCATGAAATAAGCAGAGGCTAGGGAAGGAGCCTTAGGAGAAGCAGGATCCGGGACAATGCCCGCTGTCTAACAACAGTGATTGCTGAGATCAACTGTTTTCTGTTTTGTTTTCTTTCTTTGCAACACACTACAGAAGATTCAAAGTCCCAGGAAAAAGTCCAGTTGTTTCATCAAGCCACTTTCCCGCCCTTGCCTGGGTGCGGAAAGAGCACTTTTATGTAAAAGGCCAGCATGTATTATCGAAAGATGCTGCACTGCAGGGAAGTGACAGAGAGACACGACCTTTCTTCTCCACCCCACCCTCCTAAACGACCAGCAGAGGAGCTGCTGTTCTCAGAGGTCAGAGCCTATGGAGCTTAGCCCGCAGTTAGTTAGCAAATCCTGCTCTGCCTTTGCTTCTGAAATGAGGAATGTCGATCTGATGTGTCCTGGGGACCCTGTCTCTCTCTTATTATCCCATTAAACAGCAAGACTTTCTAAACTCCTGCAGAGTGGACATATGGTCCAAATCTGGCCTCAGTTGCTTATCCAGCGGTAAACACAAAACAAATATAATTTCTCTCTTACATATCTGTAAGAATCTGTATAGTGTTCTATAGCCATCACCTGGAGATCTGGTTAAAATAGAATCTGGTGGCTTTGGGGTGGAAAAGCAAATTCTCTGTACAGGAAACACACTTGAACAGACCGGTGGGAAACCCTTCAGTGACGGTCTCCAGTGGGGGTTGACTTGCCATCAGAGGATTTGTAACCATTGCATCTAAACCATGGCAAGTGGAGTCAGGCTCTCTATGCATGTAACACCTTAGGTGTCTTCCTGTCTTGCCACCTGTTTCCTTAATCAGCCTTCATTAACTGAACTAGTCATCTTTTATCTGAGATGGAAAGAATCTGCCATAAAGATAAGGCATAGCATCTGCCCAGTGCAGGCAAGAAATGACAGGCACCTGGCTGTCACCCCTTTTCCAATATCCTCCCTCTCTAGGTAAACCAAATCCTACGAAGGGGGAATTCTGAATTGACCATAGAGCAAAGTAGTGTCAAGACTGCTTGCGACACTTGGTTCTCTTAAACTTTCTCTCTCTCTGTGAACAGAACAAGAAATATAGAGGAAATCAGTGAAATAAAAGAAGGTGCCTTGTCTACAAAGGCAAGGGAGGGGGAACACTTACAAAGTATCGTATATTTTCTATGTGTGTATGTCTTTTTATTCATGCTTTCATTAGGTTGACTCTAAAGCCTACTGTCATCCCCAGAGGACATGGAAATAATAAGATGAGCCTGGAAGGAGGCCAGCAATATTTCTAACCCTACCCTCTTAAGCCAAAATAATTCCGACATGCATGAAATTGCTACTTATGAGGTTATGGGCTCTATAAGAACATATTGTTATACAAAGGAAAATGCCACCCACAAAGCTAATTCTTCTCCAGGTTTGAATTTAGACTGGGATGCTCAGGGATTAGAATATGACCATTTGGGGTTTTTCAAATTGTATTTTAACACTTGGCCAGAGTGCAATACCTCTCCTTTGATGCAGCAATTCTTAATCTGTTGGAATATGTTAATGAAAACTGTGAGCCTAGAGTGTAAAAAAAGTGAATGCAAACACAACATGATTCATCTAGTTTCAAAGGAGTATGTGAAGCACAGATGTGCGGGTTGTGGATGACTCTATTACTACAGATATCATTTTCTGCTAGCATTTATTTGTTCATTCCTCCATTCAGTTTCCTAAACCTCTTCTCTAGAAGCCCCAGTGGTGGAGCTACAAGCCTTAAAAGGTCCATGGTTCAAACCCACCAGCAATGCCTTGGGGGAAAGATAACATGATCTAATCTGTGAGGATTCACAGTTTCAGAACCCCCCTAGAGTGCTCAATACAGCAATCCATGAGCTACTAGTTGATTACAAATGTAGTGTGAGTAGATAACAGAGCATTAAAAAGATAGGCTTAAGCATATCATCAATCCTGTCAATTAATTGCTATACAGCACAGCCCATCAGATGAAATCCTAAGGATCAAATGTATGTGCAAACAACTACACTAAGTACAGAAAAACTGACAAGCTAAGTTATCACCAATTTTTAGATCTTAGGATTTTTTTCTCTTAAATGTAATATTAAAATGAGTGGGGGAACTCGACCAAGTAAGAAGACAAAAACATATCACTTTCATACGGAATGGGAGACTTTGACACAAGTCAACATTCAGCTGAAGTCCAGAGCGCATGAACAGTTCTGGAACATACTCGCAGAGGGAAAGGACTCAAACATGAGAAAATGTGCTGCCTCCTTGACGGCATTATTTGGTTTTACTGATTTTTGTGAGTCAGCCTTTTCCCACATTAAGATCATGAAGTCCAAGTACCATTCCACCAAGGCTGATGAGCATTTGGAAGTGTGCTTGAGGCTGCCTGTCAGCAGCTGCAGTCTGGACCACGCACGCTTGGCTCATTGCATTCAGTGCATGTCATCAGAGACAACTCAGGTAATGACAAAAAAATGTACATAGTTCATTTGCTGTGCAAATTGGACTCATGCGGTTATGCAAGGTACATAAACATACATTGTATATATAAAGAATTCTCAATGCATTTGTGAATAAATGTAATAGATAAGCATGTTTTTCATCTTTGTGGTTGGTAGTTCATTTTGACTTGATCATTTTGTAAGTAGCTTGCATGCTGAAAAAATGTGAGCACCCCTGCCCTAGAGATATACTATGAGTTGGAATCAACTCAATGGGTGTAGGTTTGGGTTTGCAGTTAGAAATCTTTGCAGGCAATTATGGAACTTTGCATAATCTATGTGTTTTAACAGAATTTCTCTGGAGAAGCTCTGGATGCAAGTGATGTGATGATATGCAAGATGTGGTAAAAGGAAGAAATGCTATCTTGGAAATACTGAATCTGCTGTGCCTTCCCTGCTTCACCATATGGAAATTGTTTCCATCTGGCTTTATTTTCATAAAAATGTGGAATGTTTGATATTTGAAATCATATCTTCCAGTGCTTCTTTGGGCATTACTCACCTGGAAGTCTTTTTTAAATACAGAATCTTAAACTTTATCCCTTACCACTTCTAGTTCACTAAATCCTAGAGTGGGGGAGGGGACAACTAAGAATTTTCATTTCTAATAAGCTTCCAGGAGGAGCTGGAAGTCCTTGACTATATTCTCAAAGGCAATGAATTCACTTATCTTATAGATGAAAGCCTGAGACATACTTATATTTTCCCTTCCCTGCTTTATGCTTTGAAGATGATGGACAGGGTGACCTAACCTTTAAGTCCTAACTCACAAAATTATTATTAACAATGACTAGGATGACAGTTGCAAACCTACCAAGCACACAAATGCTTCAGAGACTTTTTATTTGCTGTCCCCCGGCGCGCCCCCCCCCCCTAAAAAAAGTTCTTTCCTGGTTGTCATGTGACTTTCCCTCTCACTTTTCCCCAGGGTTGTTCCAATTGCTTCATTGCATTTTCTGGCTACCTTGTAACAAACAGGGGAAAAAAGCTCCCATGGTTCTCTAGCTTCATCTTTTTAAAAATCATTATACTAGGGACTTGTACAACTCTTATCACAATCTACTCATATATCCATTGTGTCAAGCACTTTTGTACATTATTTGTTTCCCTCATCATTCTCAAAACATTTGCTTTCCACTTGAGCCCATGGTATCCACTCCTCATTTTCCCCTTCCTCTCTGCTTCCCCCTCCCCCATGAACCCCTGATAATTTATACATTATTATTATTATTTTGTCATAGCTTACACCATCCAATGAGATCCCTCACCCACTTCTTCACTGTCTGTGCCCCAGGGAGGAGGCCATATGTAGATCCTTGTAATTTTTTCCCCCTTTCTATCCCACCTTCCCTCCACCCTCCTGTTATTGCCTCTCTCACCACTGATCCTGAAGGGTTCTTCTGTCTTGGGTTCCCTGTGTTTCCAGTTCCTATCTATACCAACGTACATCCTCCAGTTCAGGTGGATTTGTAAGGTAAACCAGAGATCATGATAGTGTGTGTGTGTGTGGGGGGGGGCAGTATTCAAGAACTGGAGGAACATTGTATGTTTCATCATTGTTACACTGTACCCTGACTGCTCCATCCCCTCCCCAGGCCTTCTGTAAGGGGATGTCCAATTGCCCACCGATAGACTTTGGGTCCCCACTCCACACTCTTCCTCATGCCCAATGATATGATTTTTTTTTTGTTCTTTGATGCCTGATAGCTAATCCCCTCAACATGATCACCCAGGCTGCTGTGCTTCCTCCATGTGGGTTTTGTTGTTTCTCACTTAGATGGCGGCTTGGTTCTCTAGTTTCTGACACCACTGCTGTTAGCTGTTTTAGATCGAGACCTCGGGCACAACAGGAGCAGACCTTCAGGAGATAGGCTTTCCAGAAGTGGATTGTGATGCCTTTCTTCCCAGTCTGTCTGAATGCTTGCCTGGGGTCTTCAGAATCATAGCAATAGAGGAGCTTCTCAGGACCGAGGTGAAGGCTGTGTTCGAGGCACTTTATCTAGGAACTGAACTGTGTTTCTTGTGTGGAAGAGAAGGGTCCTGCCATAGAATCAACCCTGTCCTTCCTTCTTGCATGACTTTTCTTTTTTTATCACCAGCAGTTACTTCCCTTTGAACCACGTGCTTATGTGTTCATTGCCTGGCAGTGTCACACGATGAAGATCGAGATTCTGCTCATTCACTGCTGTGATTCTAGCTCCTGGAACTGAGCTTGCAACATGAGGAGATTTGCCACTATTTTTAGAAGAAATTAAAAATAGTGGTCTTTGAAAAGATGATTATACATTTTATGGTTTGATGGCTTTCACTGACCTTTTTAACCTGTCTGAAATTACAGGGCTTTCCAGCCTTCTTTTTAAAGGTAGAGTTTTAACAATAGATCTAGATGACAATGTGGAACCAGGGGAGAGAAACATAAGCAGTGCAGTGCAAACACATCTTGGTGGATGGAGTTGGGAGGTGACAGCAGTCACACGGGGGGGGGGGGGGGGTTAGCGTCTCTTTAGAGAATGGGAGGAGGAAACTACAATCCCTGCTGTTTGCTGTCGGTTATTCACACAACCCATCTCTATTTACGGAGGACTAATTGTCTTTCAGGGCCTGTTCTAGGTTGGGAATTCAGGTGAGGGAAAATAAAATAAAATGGAAGAATACTGCCTTCAGATAGCTATCATAGTTCTGGAAGGAAAAAATAAGTATGTTAAATGGCAAATTAAAAGGTAATGCAAGTTTGGGGGTAAAAAAACTGCAGAAAGGGGGATAAGGACTACAGAGGCAGGGGGGGTGGGCAGGCGGGAAGGCATATTTTAAGCAGGAAAGACCTCGCTGAGAAGGGGACAATGAGAGCAGAATGAAGCCAGAAAAGACCCTTCTTAGGGAAGGCGATTCTTTCCAGAGGTCTGATGTGCAGGGACATGAAGGCACACCAACATCCCAGGGCGCCTGGTGCAGAATGAGCAAGAGCACGCAGGGCAGAGAGGAGGTCCCAGCGGATGGGGATCCAGGTCATGTAGGCCACCACAAGGATGTGGAACTGTTGGTGGACTCGGGGGTTAAAACCTCATCCTAGTTTTCCTTGTATCTTACCACCCTCACTATGCTGCTCGAAGAGTATTTGTCGCAAACTTGGGCTCTCAGCACCTCAAGTAGAAGATCTAATACAAGGAACGTTTTCTGGAAAACCTAATTGTTTCACGTTTTTCTTTAATACTTTCTGCTTCGATCTATACTTTAAGCTATTTATTGAGGATTCCCTGAAAATCTTGGAATTGCAGCTAGTTACCTTTAACGTAGGATGAGAAACCAAATGGGGCTTGGTGAGAATCACCGTTTATGGAGCGCCTTTGGCGTATCTGCTGGGCAGGGCGGTAGACGCTAAAATGTACCTCTGTTATCTCAGACTTGTCTAGAGTTTCTGAGTTAGCAAAAGATACAAACAAGGCGCACATCAGCCAGGGCTCTGTGAAAGAACTCCTATGCGTACAAAGAAGGAACAGGGACGTTTGTGAAGCAGAACTTCTGGCTTCTGATGGGCGCACACCCAAGTTGTCTCAAAATGGTCGGAGTGAGGGGCGGCACCAGCAAGGTGGGTGGCAGGTACCACAGTGGAGGAATCGGCAGACTGAGAACAGGGGAGAGGCCAATGTGGCAGATACTCTACATAAGGGGAAAAAGGCAGGCAAGAAGCCGGGGAGCTAGCTGCACCCAGATTCTTTTGGAGTTAATAGTTTTAGGGGTGGGACCAAAAAGCCTCTGAAGGCATCCAAGAAAGCAAGGCCTGGCTTGGAAGAAGCAAGATGGCTGCTGATTGGTTCTTCAAATGCTGCCTATGGATAACTCTAGTTTTTAAAGACTCTGTGTTTGCATGAGGCATTTCTTGCATAAACTAACTTTTAAGTTTGATCTTTATATTTCACATTGTGCCTGGGGAGAAAGAGTCAAATGGGAATTTTTACGTTGGCATTAAGGCTGTGATTAGGGGAAAATTCCTTAGGGCAGACAATTTCGTCAGCATATTTTTCTAATTTATATTTTAAATAGTGCAAGTGTTCCCAGAGGGCTGGTGACAGACACAGCTTCTATAAATATATTAAAGTCAAACAGTTTGCACAGAACTGCCAGCCTGCTGACGACTCCCACCCCTCCCAGATTTAACCAATTTTTGAAGAAAATTATGTTTAGAAATTTTAAACCTGCAGCCAATCAGTCTGAGGAAAAACAGAATTCACCCCAATGAAATTGCAAATGAACATTTTCCACATTTTTTGTTTCTTTAGCATTAAAGTCTCTCCCCTTAAAATCAAAGCTAGGAGGTATGTTCATATCGCCAATCTGTGGAGGTCAATGTGGGCAAGGCGTGCACTTATGTGGTGACGTGCTATGATGGAAAGAGCCTGGAAGCTGCAATCAGAAAGACCCAGGTCCATTCTCAATCTCCTTCCCTTCCCAATCATGTGAAAGTTGCCAAAATAGTTCACTGCTTTTGTTGGCATTGGTGCCAGCAGTGCCGTTAAGACAGTTCTAACTGATAGTGACCTACGTACCACAGAATGGAACATCTCCTGGTGCCCTGCTGTCCTCACAATTATTCTGTTTGAGACCATCCATGCAGCCACTGTGTCAACCCATCTTGTCGGAAGTCTTCCTTTTTACTCCTGACCTGCTACTTGATGAAGCATGCTAGACAGGGGCTGGTCTCTCCTGACAGCGCACTCACAGGACATGAGAGGAAGTCTTGCCACCTGTGCCTCAAAGGGCCATTGGAGCTGTACTTCTTCCAAGACAGGCATGTTTATTCTGGTGGCAATCCAACGTACTTTTAACATTCTTTACCAACATCATTATTCAAATGCATCCATTCTTCTTTGCCTTTCCTTATTCAATGTTCAGCTGTCACATGCATCTGAGATGATTGAAAATTACCATGGTTTGGGTCAGGCATACCTTCCATCTCAAAGTGACATTCTTACTTTTCAACATTTTAAAGAGGTCTTACGCAGCAAACTTACACAATGTACTGTGCTATTGCATCTCTTGACTGCTGCTTCATGAGCACTGATTATGTATCCAAGAACGACAAGATCCTTGACAACTTCAGTCTTTATCCCTTATTATTATGATGCTACCTACTATTCCCATTGTGAGATTTTTTTCCCCCTCTGATATTGGTTGACTATCTTTTATTTTTTTCCCAATAATTTTATTGGGGACTCTTACAGCTCTTATAACATTCCATACATCAATTGTATGGAGCATATTTGTTCATATGCTGCCATCTTCATTTCCAAATATTTTCTACTTGAGCGCCTCCTCCCCCCTCCTTTTATTTAATTAATCATTTTATTGAGGGCACATACAACTCCTACCACGATCCATACATACATCAATTGTATGCAGGCCACATTTGCACACATGTTGCCATCATCACTCTCAAAACATCTTCCCTCCACTTAGGCCCCCAGAACCAGCTCCCCATATTTCCTTTTTCTCCACCCTCCACCTCCCCCATTAACTCTTAATAATTTACAAATTGTTATTATCTTTTCATATCATACACTGTCCAATGTGTCCCTTCACTTACTTCCCTGTTTTCCATACCCCAGAGAAGAGGTTATATGTAGATCTCTGATACTGGTTCCCCCTTTCTATTCCACCATCCCTCCACCCTCCCAGTATCACCACTCCTACCACTAGTCCTGAGGGACCATCTACCTTAAATTCCCCAATGTACATCCCCTGGTCTAGCTGGATTTGTCAGGTAGAATTGGAATCATGATAGTGGGTAGGAGAAAGCATTTGAGAACTAGAGGAAAGTTGTATATTTTATTGTTACTACACTCTACCTTAATTGGCTCATCTCCTCACTACAACCCCTCTGTGAGAGGATGTCACTTCACTTATCAATGGGCTTTGGGTCTCCAATCTGCATTCCCCCTCATTTATAATGATATAATTTTTAGTTCTTTGATGGATCCCTTGACACCTCGTGGTCACACAGACTGGTTTACTTCTTCCACTTGGGCTTTGTTGCTTCTAAGCTGGATGGTCGCTTGTTTACTTTCAAGCCTTTAAGATCCCAGACACTATATCTTTTGATAGTCAGGGACCATCAGCTTTCTTCACCACATTTGTGTATGAACACATTTGTTTTCAGTGCTTATGTTGGGAAGGTGAGCATCACAGAATGCCAATTTAATAAAACAAAATGTTCTTGCACTGAGGAAGTATTTGAGTGGAGGTCCAATGCCCATCTGCTGTCCTAATGCTAACCCTATAAGTATATGCATGTTGATCTATTTCCCCATCATCACATGTAAATATATGTACCTATGTACATGCCTGAATTTAAACCTCTATAAATGCCATTTACTCCCCAGTTCTTTCCTCTATCTCTTTGTACTTCCTCTTGTCCCACTATCATGCTCAATCTCCATTTGGATTTCAGTATTTTCTCTCTGTTACATTACTCTTGATCAATCTCTCCCCCGGGGGAGTGTGACTTGGAGGTCAGCACTGAAGCTGCAGTTTGGGGAATGAGACATGCCTGACCAGAGCACACAAGAACAAATGAAAGGGGAGGAAGATAGCTGGAGTGCATCCTGGTCTACCGAACCTTTAGGACAATATTCCCACTCAGAACAGCCAGTGCACACAGAGGATCATATGGCCAGCCCCACTATGAAATACCGCTACCCTCATTGACCCAAGGCCTTTCGGGGTCACCAATGGAGAAACCGCATCAGGATTATACCCTGTCTGACCCAACTACAAACTAAGGGTGTGCAACACAGCATGGAGTTCCAGATGGAGTGTCAAGGATATAGTTTGAGACCAAGGTGTGGCACCCCATCTGACTCAACCAGTGGAGACTCCTGGAGGTCAATGAACAAACCTTAAACTATTTACAGGTTTTCATATTGTTATTATTTTTGTATTTTTACATATCTATTGGACATTGGGGTTTCTTTTTTTGTTGATGTTATCACTGTTCTATTTTCTTTGGTTGCTTCATTTTAGAATGCTTTTATTTGTACATTTTATTTTTACATACTGTTTTCTCTGCAGTTCTATCCAGATAAAAGGCTGGATGAACAGTCTGGAGGCAAAAATGATGGTACTGATGATTCCAGCAAGGGGAGAAGGGGAGTAAGGGGAAAGGAGGTGGTGTTGACCGACCCAAGGATAAGGGAATAACAAGTGACTCAAAATCAATGACAAAGTGGGTGTGAGAGGTCTGATTTTTTTTTCACGCTAAGTTGTCATCCATACTGAAGGCCCACACTCCTTGATTTTCATCATCCAAACATTTCAACTCATCCTCACTTTCAGCAAACAAGGTTACTTCATCTGTTAATAAGTCTTCCTCCAATCTTCATGCTGCATTCTTCATATAATCCAGCTTCTCTGTTTATTTTCTCAACATAGGGATTGAAGAAGTATGTGGTCATAGGCAGCATAAAGTAGTAGTTTATACCCCAAATCCTCACCACTGGGCTAGAAACCAGTATTATGATAAATGGAGCAAAGACTGAAGTTTTCAAGGATTTAATTTTACTTGGATAGACAGTCAAAGCTCATGGAAGCAGCAATCGGTAGATCAAGTTCTATTACACTGGAAAGATCTGTTGCAGAAGACTTCTTTGAAATATCCAAGAGCGAAGATGTCATTTTGTTCCTGCCTCAAGCCCTGGTATTTTCCATCATCAAATATGCATGTGACGGCTGTACAAGTGAATAGGAATATTTTTTGAAGAGTGAATGCGTTTGAAAAATATGGACATTACCATGGTCTGTCAAAAGAACAAACAAATGACTCTAGGAAAAAGTATAACCAGAAGACTCCTGGGAAGGGAAAAAGTTGAGACTTTCTCTCGCCTATTTTGAACATCTTATCAGGAGGGGATTGGTCCCTGGAGAAGCCAGAGTCAGCAAAAAAGAGAAAGGATCTTGATGAATGGATTGACATAGTGGTTACAATAAGGGGCTCAAATGTGACGGCCTCCTGGTGAGGTGTCACAGGTCCCGGCAGCATAGGGTTTTGTTTTACGTAGAGTCACAATGAGGCAGCACTTACCTGACAGCATCTAACACCACCACCAAAGACAGTCTTTGATCGACTGCACTCAAGAGGGTTGAATTTTCTCCGCTAACTCCTTGCTTGGTGGTCTTCAGAAAGCTCCTCCCCTCTCTCTGTGTTTCTCTGTTTCATCTACAACATAGGGTTGTTTGAGAATTAAATGAATCAAGGACTGTAAAGTATTTCAAATATTGCATGAGAAACAAAGTACTATCCAAGTGGTTTTCCAAAGCCTTTAAAGAGGGATTTACTAGCTCACAGGGCTTTTATAATAAGTACATTAAATCTTGGGAAAGTTGGACATAGAAGACCATTAGCACTTGCAAACTTGTGACTAGATTATACGTGTTCATCTTCCAGATCTACTACTTATACGGTACATCACCTCCGCCAATTTACTTCAACTTTCTGTCCTTTGATATTCTTATATGTAAATACATAAATATAAATGAGCCTATCCAAAATATTTTATGAAATGGAAAATACTTTAAAGATTTAGGTAATTATCAGAGTTATGGGTGAGAGTTGGAAAGGGCTGGGATACTTTCTCGATATATAATTACTTATTGATATAAAGCTCTTTCTTATACAAAGGGGTAGCCAAAAAAGCCCAGAAGTGTGTTGCGCAGAGCAGAGCTTTCATAGTATGCATTTTTCCTGCTAGATGAGCACCAAGCAATTTGCTGCAAGTTAGTGCATCCAATGGTGTCACCTGGGAAGGTTCTCTCTGGTCACATTGAATTTTTTTTTTTTTTTTTTGTAAAGGTAGTTTCACTCGAACCTTGTTTTTGTGATAGGTGATTTAAGAGGACAGCACATGGGTGTGAAATTTTGTTTCCTGCTCTAGAAAAAAATGCCTCAAACTACTGTGATGTGGTACACAGATCATAAGGACAGTGCTATGGGAAAAAAAAACCCTCAAGTGTGCAAGTAGCTTCCTCATTTCAAAAATGGTGAAATGTGATGGCAGCAGGTGTACAAAGATACCTGACAGAATATATGTATGTAAAGATTGTGATAAGCATTGTATGAGCCCCCAATAAAATGATTTAAAGATGGTCCATTGACGACAAACCTTGTTCTGGATACCCATTTACTTCCCAAATGGATGAAAATGTTGACTCATGGCGCATTTTAAGTTTTTTTTTTTTTCACCAGGTCAAGCTTGCTATTTAAAGGCTCTGAAAAGATAGCGTAACAGTGTATGGTAAATAAGGCCTAATTTGTGACAGACAGGAAACTGGTTTTGACACCACAAAAATGCACGTGCTCACACAGCCATCTTGACGACATACAAGAAATGAAGTAAAAAAGAAGAGCGGTGCTGTCAGTTATCCAAAGAGATACATTTAAAAAATATTTCCAGGGTGATAAGGTTGTTTTGTAAAAATATTTAAATACATAACTTTGATAAAAATCCATTTTTTGGGGGGGCAAAACCCTCTGATTTCACTGGCTAACCTGGCCTAACACAATAACTTTACCTGGTAATCACATTGCAAGCAATTCTCATATATTGAAAAATATGAGAATACATTTTAAAAGAGTATGACAAATTATTACACCTATGTAAATATATATACCATATATACAATCTATGTGTAAACTCTATAATATAAAGGTATATATTTCTGGTATATGAACATGATCTTAAATATTTTGAGTCAAAGTGACTACAATAACAACATGGGGGGTATTGCAGTAGTCTTAGGCCCATAATGAAGCAATACATCTTGCATCCTCAGACAGACAATGATCCAATGAAAGACTAGCAGATAAAGAATTACAGGTAAGTATGATGAATGCTTCAATAGAGCTGTGATGAAAAAGAGCACAAAGAGATGAGATTGATGAGGAAATGAGTGAGATGGATGTTAATGAATAAGAGTTTTCCTGACAGGTGAGAAGTATTTTGTTTATATTCCCACAAGATGGTTTTGTCTCATATCTACCAGAACAAAACATTGCCTGGACCTGTATCCTCTTCACAATGGTTACTACAAAAAAAAAAAAAAAAACAATTGTTACTATAATTGGGCCCATGGTAAAGCCACTGGATCAATCCATCTTTATGAGAGTCTTTCTCTTTTTTCATCCCCTACTATTTTACCAACTATGATGTCCTTTTCTAGGAACTAGCCTCTGCTCATAATATATGAGAAGTGAGTGAGTCTTACCATTCTTATTTCTAAAAAGCACTCTAGCTGTATTTCTTCTAAGATAGATTTGTTTTTCTTCAGGAAACTCATGGTTTTTCCAAAATTCTTCACTAGCACCATCATTCAATTCATAGATTCCTTATGGATCTCCCACAATGATCAACTTTCAAAAGCATTTGAAGTGATTGGAAAGAGCCTGGCTTGGGTTAGTGGGAACTTAGTGCTCAAAATGACATTCTTACTCTGCAACACTCTACAGAGGTTTCATGAAACAAACTGACCCAGGGCTTCATGTCCTTTGATCTTTTGATGGCTGCTTCATGAACATTGATGGTGGATCCAAGGAAGAAGATATCCTTGACAAGCTGTCTCCATTTATTGTGATGATATCTATAGGTCCAATTGTGACCGTTTTCATTTGATGGAGTGGTTATGCACTGGTCTGCGATTCCCATGCCTGCTCAAAACCAGCAGCACTTTCTTGAGAGAAAGACAGGACTTTCTGCTCCGATAAACAGCTTTCTCACAAACCCACGGGGGGTGGCTGTGAGTCAGCATGGACCCAATGGCAGCGAGTTTAGGGATTTTTTTTGGGGGGGGGGTAATGTTGAATTGCAATCGGTAACGAAGTTTATAGTTTTTATTCTTTATCAACAAGCGCTTCATGGCCTCCCTTTCAGTAAGCAGGAGCATGTCATCTGCATAGACCAAGTTGTTAATAAGTCTACCTCTTGATACTGCTTTCCTCTTCAGATAGTTCAGCTTCTCAGATTATCAACTGAGCATACAAATTGAATACGTGTGGCGAAAGTATACAGCCATGACCCACACTTTTACTGATCAAACCATTACGTCTTTTCTTGTTCTGTTCTAACCACTGCTTCTTGGCCCAAGTATAGTTTCTATGTGAGAAGAACGAATTATGGAATTCTCATTTTTCTCAATATTACCCATTGTTTGTTACCCACAGAGTCAAAAGCCTTGGCATAGTTAACAAAGCACAAGTAAACATATTCCTGATATTTTCTGCGTTCCGTCAAGATCCATCTGTTGTCGGTAATGCTATCTCTGGAACCACACTTTCTTCTGAATCCAGCATGAATTTCTTTCAGCTTCCTGTCGACAGACTGCTACAATTCTGTAAGTATCTTTAGAAAAATTTTACTTGCATGTGATATTAATGGCAATGGTCAGTAATTTCCACATTCTCTGGATCCTCTTCCTTTGGAGTGGATACAAAAATGGAGCTCTTTAACTCAGTGAAATTTCTTGGCATAGAAGAGTAAACACTTCATAAGCCTGTTGAAACCTTGTAATTGGTGTCCCTTCATTTCCTGGAGACTTCTTGTTTTGCTAATGCCTTCACTGCAGCTTGGATATATTCCTTCGATGCTGTCCATCATTAATTACAGCTACCTGTTGAAATGATTCAAAGTTGGTGGGCGCTTTGCATTCCCTCCATCTTTTTTTGCATCTTTCTACATGCTTCAAGATTTTGCTCGTGTTCAGTTGGATAGCCAAGAGAAACAAATCCAGTGACACTCATACTGGTATAAGACACAGCTTTGCTTCAACAAGTACTCTTATATCAAAAGAAAATATCCTAGACCAGTCCAACTTAATCCCACAAGTCCAGTGGAAGCCAGGGCCTTCTTTAGACTCATACAGCCACAGGCTGGTAATGCAGAACATTGAACAAAGAAGCAGTTCCATCACAGGCTGGGGGGTCCAGTTATGTGGTTCCAAGGTCACTGAAAATATGACAGGGTGGCAACAGTTCTCAGGTCAGATGGCTCACATGGTTCCAACAGGTGGGAAGGCAGAGAGGACTTCACTCTCATACAAAATACTGTGCCCTAAAGGAGGTGTCATCCAGCTACCACTTGATTGACAGATTTCACAGCACCTCTAACCATGAGCGTCTAGTTGACATAAAATCACCCAATTACCACATTGCCCAAGGAACCTTTCAATATTGCAACTTGAAGTTTGAATTTATTTCCTTATTATTGGAAATTTGAAATTTTTATTATTCTTTCAGTTTAAGAAATGCTAGGTATGTTCTTTCTGCTTGGCTAATTGTAGGTCTTTGTACATTTTATTATAATATATAACTGTCTTCTTGATCTGTTTCTTGAAATTTTCTGTTGTTCTTTTACTCCATCATTTCTTATATTTTATTACCTATAGTGAAAAACAAGTGTCAGTCTTTTCTTTAATCCACTTTGACTTTTCCTTTCTTTCCTGTTTTTTTTCTGACCTTTTGGTTTCTTCATATATGATGTTCTTGAAGTCATCCCAGAGTTCATTAGCTTTTTTTGTCATTAGAGTGCAGTGCATCAAAGCTATTTTTGAGATGTTCTCTTTAAATTCACATGGAATATACTCAAGGTTGTATTTTCGCTCATGTGGACTTGTTTTATGTTCCTAAACCTGGACTTATATACAATTGATTGGTGGCCTGTTCCACAGTCAGCTTCTTTGGTTTTGGATGCTGATATTGAGTTTCTCCACTGTCTCTTCCCACTAATGTTGTCAATTTGACTTCTTTTTGCACCATCTGGTGCAATCCATATATTTTCCAATGACTTCTTCATTGTTTTCCCACTTCTGGATTCTAATCACCAATAATTATTAATATATCTTGAATATATTAATATGTGATCAATTTCTGACTGACGATATCAGTAGAAGTCTTCAATTTCTTCATCACTAGCTTTAGCAGTTGGTGCATAAATTTGAATAGTAGTTGTACTAACTGGATTTACTTGTATGCATATAGATATCAATCTATCACAAACAAAGTTGTACTTCAGGATAGAGCTTGAAGTGTTCTTTTTGATGATAAATGGCATGTCATTCATCTCAAATTCATCATTCCCAAGATGATAAAACATGATTGATTCAAAATGGCCACTGTCTGTGGTTGGTACATAATCTGTTGTCATCTTGAGACTTAGGAAGGAAGGGGAGGATCAATCAGATCATAGCCAATGAGGCTTCTGTGTGGGCATATTATCCTGAGGATTTTGGGAACTCCTGCATTCCTCCCTGTAGGCAGAAGACACTCTCTTTGCTCAGTCCCTCTGAGACATTCTTGTTGACAAGTCACATGGAGATAGGCTGATGGCAATCAGAGACTCAGAGTTGGAGAAGCCACGTGGAGATATATGCCAGGGCTGAGATGCTTATACTGTCATCAGATCCTCAAGACTTTCACCCAGTGACCTATATTACATCTTGCAATTGGCAACATTGCATGTGCATTATGAGTCTGAAGAGGAATTTATGGATTGGTCAGACATATGGGCTAATACCTGACTTACAGACTTGATCTGGACTGGGCTGGGATGTTTTCCAATATTCAATTATTCTTGTATGTAAAGGTTTTTCGTATACACATATGAGTGTCTCCTGAGATTTGCTTCTCTAGTCTACCTGGACTAACACATTACCCTTCCATGTCAGCACACAGTAATGCCTAGCATACTGGTGTTTATGTGTTCTATTTCATTTGTGACTACTTTAAGTTTTGAGATTCATATTTTGTACATTCCAAGTTCTACTTGTTAGTAGAAATTTGCAGCTGTTTCTTCTCCTTTTGAGTTGTGCCCTTTCAGGTGTACTCCATCTATATGAAGGATTGTTATGGTTTAATCTAACACTATGATCTCACCTTCTCAGAAAAGGCAGTTGTCTCTCAGTAAAATTGGAGTAGCTTCCAACCTGAGGGGCTCAACTTTGGGCACTACATCTCAAAATGATCTGCTACTATTTGTAGGTTTTCAATGGCTTATCCCTCAAAAGTGAACAGAAACGAAAGAAAATAGAAAACAAATGGTGATGACAGTATGAACCCAAGTCTAATGTACCTTATTACCATGATCCTAATGAGGCTAAGACGTTGAAATACTGAGAGAGTTTATCTGAAGACCCCTCCCAATCATAGAGACTTACTTAAACAAGTTCTGATTGCAATACACCCGTATATGTATGAACTGGAACCATAGTAGCAGTATATTTTTATGTCTCTATGTGGTCTTCACAATTCATTTAAAATAGAGATTGTATTTCAAAAAAGTAAAGAACCCAACGTATTACCATCTAGTCAGTGCCAACTCAGAGCGATCCTTTAAGGCAGGGTAGAACTGTCCCTGTGAGTTTTTGAGATTGAAACTCTTCAGGAGAGCAGAAAGCCCCGTCTTTCTCTCCATAAGGGCTGATGGTTTTGAACTGCTGGCCTTGCAGTTATCCGCAGCCCAGAGTGTAGCCATTCCACCACCAGGGCTACCCAACTATGTGCTGTCTTTACTAAGAAGCACATAAGCATATAGCATAAGCAAATAGACAAATTGAAAGAAAAATTAATTAAATAAGGATCATAAGAAAAAATGAGTAGCTGTATTTTTATCAGAGAAAGCAGACTTTAGGACAAGGAAATTTCCAGTAATAAAGAAAATTATTACACTACTAAATGAAGAGAGTGAGTTTACTTAGAAGTCACTATCCTTAAATATATATATATATACATACATACATATATATATAAACAAAAATCAAAAAGCCCAAACGAATCATCTGTCACTGAGTCAATGCTGATTCGTAGTGACCCAGGGAAACATACACCAATACTCCACCAGGCTGCCTACAAAAATAAAATGTGGTTCAAAATAGATGAACCAAAAATGAACAGAAATTAAGGAGACAAAGGGAGATCCATAATTCTAATGGTCTGTTCCAATATTTCTCTCTTAATAATTAAGAAAACAAAGTGATCAGTAATGATATAGATGACTTTGACAGCAGTATCGACTAACTTGGCCTGGTTGAAATTTATAGACATTTGGGGCTGAGCCCCGGTGGTGTAATGGTTGTGCGTGGGACTGCGGCCCACTGGGTTGGAGGTTCAAATGCAGCAGCAAGGCTGGGTCTCCTACTTCCACCACCAGAGGGCAGTGATGCCCCAAAAAACAACAAAAAAAGAAATTTATAGACATTGTAGCTAACAATTCCAAAATGCACATTCTTTTCAAGCGCACATAGATCATTCATTAAGATAAGTTATATACTGGACTCTAATGCAGGTCTCAAGACATCAAAATGATTGAAATAATAAAAATTATATTCCCTGGCCTTGGAGAATTAAGTTGTCAATATGCAAACTTACATTGTACTTATGGACTAAATAAAATAAACCTAGAAATAATACATGTTTATAAATTACAGGAAAATTCTCTAAATGACTCATTGATTGAGAAAAAATAATGAATAAATTAGGAAATATATAAACTGAAATATGAAGATAACACAAGTTCTAAAAATATTGGAGACAAAGCTAAAGAATGCTTGGAAGAAATTGTATAGGTGCAAATGCTTACATTAGGAGAGAAGAAATCTCTAAAATCCATTAGGCTTTCACTTAAAAAACATAGAAAAAGAAAAGGAGATCGACCTCAAAATAAGGAGTAGGCTGGAAATAGTAGAGATGATAGAGCAAATAAAATAAATAGACCAATATAAATGAAAGGTTATTTTAAAAAATCACAAAACGCAATACAATTTTAGTTATGCAGACTAGTAGAAAAGTCTGGTACAATTCACTAATACCAGGAAAGAAAAAGGCAATATAATTATGAATACTACACATAAAAGTATTTTAAAAGATATTAAGAACAGCTTCATATTGAACAATTTGATGAATCAAATGAAAGAATAAATTTTTGGAATTGCATGAGCTACCAAGATCAATATAAAATATCCACATTTCAGTAACTTTTAAGGAAAATAAATTCAAGATTTTAAACTTTCCCCAAAGAAAATTCTAACTCTACATGTATTTATTGATGAATTTTAGCAAATACCTAAAAAGAACATGTAAACAATCTTACACACACTCAGAACTTTAAGGAAATGTACATACTTTATGGCTCATCCGAGTTTAACAGACCCTCAAACCAAAGAACGATGTTTTATATACAAATACACAAAAGAGGAAAGGAGAGAACTCTACAGACTAATAAACATTAAAAAAAATTATCCTGGCAACATATAAAAAGGATAATTCATCAGGCAGTATTTTTTATTCCAAAATTTCAAGGTTGAGTTTACATTTTAATATTAACTAGTGTAATTCACTATATTAAGTGTAAAAAAGAAAACAAATAATGAACTCAATAAACCAGACACCAAACTCATGCCATCCATAATAAATCTGTGAGTAATTTCCTTTTAAAATGTGATGGTGAGGATGATTCTCTCACATCTATTTAACATCTTATTGGAGGACTTTATCAGTAAAATAAGACAAGAGAGAAAAAATAGGTACAGATTAGAAAGTAGGAGGTAAAATCATAAATTAATGCAAATATCATAAGTATGCATGTAGTACATCCTAAGAAATGTTCATTAACCACCCCCTAGGATTAATACAAGGACTGACAGCATGCAAGTCAATTGCATTTATATTTTGGCAATAAACATTTATAGAATGAAATATAAAAACCCATAACATTTACAATGACTTACAAAACCATGAGGTCATAGGGAAAAAAATTACCAAATATGTGTAAGCTCTGCATACTGGGACTACAATTATTTCTGGGAGAAGATGAAGTCCTCTATAAATGCACAGTTTTATTGTGTTCCTGGGGACAGAGACTCAATACTACTCTGCTATTTGCTCTGGCAGTATGAATATAAGGAAATCATCTCTCTGAGTCCTTGTCTTAAAATAAAAATTAACTCTACACCTAAGCACGGAGTTTATATAATGCTTGGAAAATTGGAGAGTGCTTTTTAAAGACAAGATAACATTTTCATTAATATTATTAAAGATAATATTCTATCATTATTGAGCACCCAGACCATGATGTAGATGTTGTTAGTTATAGCTCCACTCTTTACTGGTTCTTGGGAAACACATCATTTTCAGAGAGCAATTTACTAAATGAGGATAATGTTCTCTCTTCCTCAGTCACCGATCATGGCATGTCGACAGACAGCTCAATGGCAAATGCACAGCTGGTGCGAACGGTGCCTGTGGAAATGAATGCAGCTAAGGGGATAACATATAGCCACACCCAGGGCTAAAATTAAATGCATAAAGAATCACAAAAGTCACGTTTTATATGTCTTATCATTTACCTGTGAATCGGTTGTAAGTAATCTTTTAAGATTATGAGCTATTTCTCATCAATCCTGTGACAACATTGTGTGGCACACACAGGGACTAGCAGTTATTCACATACTAGGAACTTAGAGGTGAGAAACTGGGACACAGAGACACTGGGCTCTGTATGGTTGAATCGACTTCAACAGGGCGCCAGCATAAAAAGTCTGCTCATTACTGTGATATGTGACTAAGGTATAGAAGGACTCTCTTGAAGTTTAGGATAGGAATTTTCAAATTAGAGAAAATGCAGAGACAAAATTACCTTTGTCCTTTTGGACAAATTTACCTTGATTCTTGGAAACTAGGGGGAAATATGCAAAAAAGAGTACAAGACATGATGGGTAGTTGAAGTCTTAGATGCAGGTACCTAAGAGTCAGGGCGCCATCCAGTCCACAGAGTGATAAACCACAGAATCAAAAGTACAGAGGCCCGTGTCCCCTGTCATGATTGGATCAGCTTTAGAACATTATGTCATTATTGACTTCGAAAACGGAGCGTCTGGAATGGTTATTATAGAATCAGAAAACTTAATCATGACACAAATATTCAACCAAGTACTAAAACAGCATAAAGTAAAGAATTATGGCAGAGAATGATATACTTTAACTTTTTAAGTGAATAAAGAGCTCATACGTTAAGAATTGAGTTGGAAGTTTAGGCTACCCAATAACCAAAGCCTAAAAGGAAATGGTTAAAATATATTTTTAAATTATAACATGTTATAATTTATAAAATTTATAACACTTATATAATAGGTATATGTGGCAGTTACATAATTGCTGTCAATTTGGGACTAGAGGGTTAAGAGCGAAAGGGTAAAATCTAATCTGTCAACTGGATCATAGCCAATGAGGCCTCTGTGTGGGCATGACCTTCAAGAATCCTGGGAACTCCTGAATTTCCTGCTTGGAGGAAGGAGACAGATTCTTTCTCGTCTCACTGCTTTGGAGACTCTCCCCCGACAACAGTCACTCCCTGAAGGGTGGTGCTAGGCTCTGGGAGCTGAAGAAACCAAAAGGCCCTATCCTGATTAAAGCATAACTCTGGAGCCAGAGAAGCCATGTAGAGACCCCTGTAGGCACATCTTTTCAACTTTGCTGGGAGGTTGGGAAATGTGTATGAGAACATAGGAATAGTTGGTGAGCAATTAATTGCATTAGCTATGTCTTGGTGTATGAGAATAGCTCAGCAAAGGTGGTGGCGCAAACCCACACGCATGTATTATATCAAATTCTGTGGAGTTTAGGCATAGCTTAGCTTAGCTGGATCCTCTGCTTCAAGACCTTAGAAGACTGCTGAAGGTATTGGCTGGGGCTACGCTCTCATCCGAGTCTTTACAGGAAACAGGTATCTTTCTAAGCTTATACGGCTGTTGGCAACATCCAAATCCTTGTTGTGGGAGCCCTCCTTTTTTCTCGACGGAAGGCTATGGGTGGTTCCCTGTCACACGAGTTTTTCCAACAAGATCACTTTTTTTCCTGAATGTGAGCAAGGGCCAGAATTTTCTAACTGTTGTTGTTGCAATGTTATCTGATGCAATCGCAGAAAGTAACATCCTCCTGCATGCTCCATGTTCTGATGGTGAGAGGCAGATCAGAGATCCAACATGCACTTAAGGAGAGGAATTATACAAGGGTACTAAGTACCATGTTATGGGAATAATTGAAGGTAATCTTAGTACTGGTATTATATTGCTATGCCCTATGTGCAATTATTATATCCATATGTTGATACAAAGGGTTAATGCACTTGGCTACCAATCAAAAGATTGGAAGTTACTAATTATCCAGGGGTGTCTTGAAAGAAAGACCTGGTAATCTCCCTCTAAAAGTTTAACCACTGAAATCCCTAAGGAGCACACCTTTGACACCGTTGGGCTCATCATGCATTGGGATTACTAACTGGATAACAACTAATTGGTTGGCTATTTATCAGAAAAGGAAATTGGGTCATATGCAGGTTGAAGTAATTGTCCAAAATCTCACAACAAATTATGAATAGAACTACAACTCTGGCCAATTTTATTCTAAAACCCATATTTTAAATACTAACAGTATTAATAATTTTCTGACTTAATAATGTTAGATATGATATCCTATGCATGATGGGGGAAAACACATTCATTTTGACTTCAGATAAATCAGTTGACTATAAGCATTGGATTTGAGAAAGTAAGACTAAAAGTCCTAGGCAACATGGGAGATTATTACAGGAGTGCTCATAAGAGATAATTAGGACCTAATGCAGATGAAGAGATAGTGAGAATGAAGGATGTAAATGTGAAATTGACAGGATTGACTGATTCAGAATGAATATAGGCAAGTGGGACTATTCAAGAATAAATTTCTACTATCTGGCTGAAAAATGTTGTTATCTTACCCACAAATATAGTATATTTGTCCAGTTTTGCAAATCTTTTCCAAGTTCTTGTAGTATTTATAGTTTTCTTTGTATGAATCTTTTGTATATTTAGTTATATTTATTCCTAAGAAGTACATCTTTTGGATGGCTATTTTAAATGATAACATTTATATTTTTTCCTAATAGTTTTCCTGATTTTTCAGAGTTCTCTTTGCTAGTGTAAAGGAAATTTTGAACACTGATCTGGTGCCCTATACTGAGAGGGATCAGTAATTCTCTTGATAAGTCTCTTGAATATTCTTTGTGTAGGATGCTATTATCAGGAAAAAGAAAGTTTTACTTCTTAAGCCAATTTTGATGTCTTCCATTTCTCTTTTTGCCTTATTGCTATGGCTAGAACTTACAATGCAATGTGAAGAAGTGGCAATACAGGGCATCCTTGTTTGGTTCTTGTTCTCGAGAAATGATTTCAATTTCTCTCCATTGTGACAAATGTTAGCTTTTGGTTCTGTGTATATGCCTTAATTGTGTTGGGGGATTTACCTTCTGTTCCTTTTTTGCTGAATACTCTTAATAAAGAATGAGTGTTGGATTTTGTCAAATGCCTTTTTCGTATTGGTTGATTTATCATGTGTTCTTTCCCCTTATTGTACTTATGTGGTAAATTGCACAGATTGTTTTTCCAATGTTAAACTATCCTTGCACACCTGTTATGAACCCTACTGGGTCATGATGTATTGTTTTTTATTTTTGATATGCTGTGGGATTCTTTCTAAGATTTGGTTGAGAATTTTTATATCAATACTCATGAAAGATAGTGGTCTGTAAGTTTAATGAAACCATGATTTCCAGTCTCCTGTTATCAGCATTCCTCCTTATATTTATTTTGCCTTCTAGATCATATTGAACTTCTTCTTTGTCATGATTGTTGCACCTAGTCATTTCCCTTCTAGGTGCTTTTATTTCGGGGGGGGGGCATCACTGTCTAGGTGCTTTTAACAACATCCACAGGAGATGGACTTTGTGGATAAGCTTATTTATAGATAAGAAAACTGAGACACAAAAATGCAAAGTAACTTTCTATGAGTTATAGAATTGGTTAGTGCTGAAGTCTATATTTAAGAGGTTGCCACCACCAGGCCACTCAGCTTCCAGATCTGTCTCAATCCAGAATTCTTGACTTCTGAGTCCCAGATGGTTCTGTAGAGTAAAAAGAGCTGTATCTTCAGACAGCAACAAGGCCAATCTAACCCTGCTCTATTTACTCATTGATTCACTCATCCCCAAATATTCACTGTCTATTGTACACCAGGTATTGGGCTGTCATTTCATATTAATTTTCTCTTTTAATCTTCTCAATTACATCACTAGACACGTGGTTGAGAGTCTTATTGTGCCCAGTTTAAACAAGAATTGATTTTAGCATCTATCATGGTTCTGAATTTTAAGGGAACACTTCATAAGTTGTAGTTGAATAAACTTAACGTGAACATGTTTACAACAAGGCTAATTGAAATCAACAATGGTACCAATAGCTATTGCGTAAGACCAACAGACTGTGACTGTACAGCCAGAATTTTCTTCTTTAATTCTAAACATACCTAATTGAGAACTGCCTATGAAGATTTTTTAAATTAAAAATAGAATAACATTTAAAAGATGATGACTCAGTTACTTCTTGTCCAAGAAATTCATATTTCTCCACACATCAAGTTACAGAAGACAGGTGCCAACTTTTAAGGGTTTTAACTTCAATCAAATGAGTTTCTCTTCTCCCTGCTTGCCAAACTAGCATTGGAATATCTTTATGCCAATGAAAACTTTATTATTAAAATCTTCATCCAACTCCCTAAAGACATGATGAAATATTTCAATCTCAGTCATTCAACCTCCTATTCACTATTTCGAGATTGATCTTGTAAAAACACCTCATTGTTCTTACTTCCTCAAATCTAAAACACTCTCTGGGATCTGTATAAAAACATTTTACAAACCACTGAGGCATAGAATTTTCAAGGCAGCTGTGTTTAGATTTAATTCTATTCTATTATTGTTATAGTACTATTTCCAGTAAGAATATAACACAAACTCATATCTTGTAATGGTTAGCTTCTTTGTCAAGTTGGTTCACTCAGGATCCCCAGTGGTTTGGCAGTTAGGACCTGGTAATCCCCCATGATGTTACCTAACATAGTGTAATCAATTTCTTAATGGTATCTGCCATAAGCAGCCGAACAGTTTGACTACTATGGTGGTATGCAGTTGAAGGGAAGTTGCCCCTGGGGTGTGACCTACTCCTAGATAAGAAGACTCTGTGTAGGGTTTCTCCCCTTCTTGCTTGTCTAGATCCTGTGTCTGCCTCATCAACCCACCATATTGCCTGCCGACTCTGGGAGTCATCACAGCCTAATATCTTTCCTGCTGATATTGGGTGCTTCCACTCTGAATCCTTGCTGTCGTCTTCCTGTTTTCTGATTTATCAGCCCTAACAATTTCACAAATCAATCAAAGTCTCTAGCTTAACATCAGACCCACAGACTTGAACCAGTCAGGACTTACTCATTTCTACATCCATTCAAATTACTGATTTGGAATAAGTTACTTTCTTTCTATATATATGCGCATCAATGGTTTTGTTTCTATAGAAAACACAATTGCCTGTTTTTCATCCTGTATAAGATAGGAGAAAGGTGAACAGTTATAGGTATAATCCCCAGTTTTCTTATCTGTAAATTAGTCTGCTTTCTGTTTGTTTGTAATCACTGCTTACCCTTTCCCCTCCACCTTTACTTGAGGAGGATTCTTCAATTGGATCTGTGACATGCAGTGAGCCAGAATCTGGGCCCATTCCTCTGAAACAGCAGTGAAGAGGAATGTGGAACTTTCTAGAGGCCTGTGAATGTAGAAGAGAAGACACTTGTAGAGTGTGGAGGGGCGTAAAGGTGATAAAGGACTGAGGTCCAGGTAGGAAAGAGGAAGGGCAATAGTTGGGAAGAGTCTGGAGGATGAAGCAAAAGGAAGTGAGAGACTAGCCCTGGAAGATTGGGGGGGGGGCATATTAAATAAGAGAAGAGAAATGAAATTTTAACAAGAATTGCCTTTGGGTTATGCTTTCTTCAAGGAATACTAGAAATAAGTTGAATGTCAGAGTAACTAGCCACTGACAGTCATAGGAGGTTGGGTTCATAGGTGCAATTGTATGGCGATAATATAAAAAGATCAAAATAAAATCATAAAGAATAGGAAAGGTAGGAGAGAGAGTAACATAAAGGAGTCAGACCCATGTTATGATAGCATACTCACCTCCAGGATGGCCATGAGCTCAGCAGCCAGAGTGCGGGGAGGAGAGAGACCTTTACTCTTTGGGGGCTTTTATAAGTAGCTATTCCCCATGCATATTCAGGAGTTGCATACATCACAAGGTGGGTAGTAAACACAGGAAAGTCCCTGAGCTCACAGGTGAAGAAACCAATTACCTACAGTGGGGAAAGCATGAGGGGGTTGGATGTCTCTGCAGGAGGAGATCATCAAAGAATGTCTGCTGCTTCAGGGAAACCGAATCAACCATTTGCTCACTTTAAGGCAGCATAGCTGTTAAAGGAGAATATGTAGGAATGACATTTAAAGCAGGATAATGGCCTTGGAGTTTATCTCTACTTTAGCTTTCCAGATTCCCTCCATTGTAAGTTAGGGAATATAGTCCTGGTCATATTTCCCTCTGTGTTGACTTCCCACAGTTGAATTCCTTTTGGATCAAACCATTCCTGAATGATCCATGTAGCTCATGGCTATAACATACCACCATATCCAATAACCAGTTCTTGAACGTGTTGGATCATCATAAATATCATTATGTGATCGTGGGAAGAAAATAAACCATTGACAATTTTAGAGAGGTTTTTCGCTTATGGCTTGTAAAAAGTCTTGGTTGTTTGGTGGGTTAGGTGTTTGGCTGCTGGGGACAAACAAGAGGCTGCCTGCTCTAGCACAGATTTAATTTCTGAAGCTGCTCCAGTCTTCTACAAGTCACAATGAACTTGATGGCAGTTCTGTCTTCTTGGAGTTTAGTGAAGGATTGAAAGAGGCATATTTGTATAGTAGTTTATAGTTTACAAAATGTTTGCATGCTCACTATTTTCAAATATTTTGTAGGTTTATTTTATAAAAGAACTCTGGGATAGATAAAATTGGTCCTATTTCCAGTTTACAGATAAGAAAAACAGGCTAGGAGCAGATGTCTGGGGAACATTAAAATGATGCGTCCTCTTTTTGCTGCCTCATACAGTGTCTGATCTGGGAGAGAAAATGGAACACAAGACAGAAACAGTATGTAGAGCCCCAGTGTCTCGCATAAAATGTGTTTTTTACTTTTATTTTTTAGGGCTCTAAGAAGGAGAGGTATACAGGATAACCTTGTGACAATGGCTTTCTCACACATGCAAGAGTGTGTTTGGTCACATAGCGTGGTCATTTCATATTCTTGTATCAATTTGAGGATTAAGAGTATAGAGGTGGAGTCTAGCCTGTCAACCAGGATAGAGTCAATTAAACCTCTCTGTGGGCCTGGCCTTCTCCTGAGAATTCTGGGAACTCCTGTATTTCCTCTTTGTATGAAGGAGATACTTTCTCTCTCCTCTGCTTACTTCCTGTGAGGCAGCTCTGTGGAGAAGGTACACAGAGAAAGGCTGATAGAGCCAGATCTCTGGAGCTGAAGAAACCATGGAGAGACACTTGCCAGTACTAAGATACCCATACCACCACTGGATCCACAATATTTCCCACCCACTGGACTGAGATCTTCCTGTATTCGGTATGATTGCACGTATTTTGTGAGTCCGAAGAGAACTTTATAGATTGGTATCAGACATAGGGGGTAATATCAGACTTATGGACTTGATCTGGACTGAGTTGGGATGTTTTCTCAATATTCAGCTGTTCTTGTATATAAAAGCCCTCTCTTATACCCATATGAGTCAACCTGGGCTTGTTTTTCTAGTCTATCCAGACTAACACATAGCCATCACCTCTTTTGTGGCTGTGCATCACTCGTGGACCTGTGGACCACAGCACTGAATAGAGAAGAGGCCTCAGGGAGAAGAAGGCCTAGACCAGTGTAGACTTCCTGATTGTGCTCTCTGCTAAGAAAGAAGAAATGAGAAGGCTGATTTCTCATCAATCCTTATGGAGCATCTTTTGGGGGAATTTTGGCCAAAGCGCAGAGAGGATGTGACTTTTCCCATGTCCAGCCCACCCGAGGTTGGAGGACTGGTTGAGGTAACCAGCCGTGGGTAGCAGGATTGGTTTCTCCCCCTGAACTCTGAACAAGCCATAAGCACTCATTTCACAAAGAGCTCCTGGAGCTGCTTTCTTCAGGCGAGAGCTTTGGCTCAGCCATGCAGAAGGCTTCATAGCTCTCCCCCCAGACCTGGACTCATTTGGTATTACTGAGAGATGGACTCAGAGACCAATGGGCACCCAGTAACCATATTATAGGGCTGTAGTTCATTAGATTGTAAATGCACTTTGCTTACCTGGGCATTCTAGAAACTTACCACCTCAAATTCTCTTATAGGCTTTTCCCTTGCCTAAAGTATCTATTTGGGGTCTTCCGCATGCCTCTCTCCCCCTGAGCCCCGGGTCAATTTCTCTGTTTCCCTGTCTTTCCATCACAATTGACTGATGCAGATTCCATTTAAGAAGCAAAGAAACATACATGTGCTATTTATTACATTTTAAAAGATAATGTGGGCAATTGAAAAGCAACACATCTATCAATGAGGCACTAACCATTAAGGGGTGATAAATATCTCTGAAAAAAATTTAGAAACTGTCACCAGTTGTTACACCCGTGTGTTATTTTATTTCCCACATTTTAAATTTATTTGAGAAAACATGCAGTAATATGGTTTGTAGCTCAAAGTCTGAACGCTCTCAAAAGGAAAAAAAATATGCTTAAAAATTAATAGCAAACAAACTAATGAACAGCCACTAGTGTATCCAGAGTAATTTAATATAATTCAATTGAATTAAATATCATTGCTGTGGAAAGAGATTAAAGGCCGGGCAGCTGCACTCTAAGTATAGCAATTAATGGAGAAGGAGTTTAGGACTCTACAAACTACCCCATTACATTTTACTAAATCAAAGGATATAAAGAGCAGTTGTTGAGCCATTATTGGATTAACAGAAGATTGTTGATGTTACATCACTGAAATCACAGATCTTAATCCCATTTAATGAAGTCAACCATTGCAATGTTTGCAAAACAGAACATGATCCCAAGAGGGGAACAATGCCATTTCAACTACAAGTTCCATCTCTGGCACTTCCACCCATCCACAGAGCTCTGGACATGTACCGATGACGCACCTGCCCAGGGCCATCAGTGTCAGAGAGTGTGTGGGCAACCATCACTGTGATTTGGTGGGAGAGTGGTCCTGGAAAGGATCTCCTGACCCCAAATATTAAATACCCTTTGCCTTCTGTCATATCTCAAATCTCAACACTAAAATTATGGGCCTTCATGTTTAGCAAACCTCTTCAAACTCCCCAATATTTCTGTTGCTAAATAGAATCGCTGGTCTTTTTCTTCAAGGATAAGGCTTTTGGTGCTGGACACTTTTGCTAGTAGGTGGTGCTGCAGTGATCCAGTGCTGCTGAAGCAGAAATACCACAAGTGAATGGTTTTAGCAAGCAAATGTGTTCTCTCACAGTTTGGGAGACTACATGTCCACATTCAGGAGGGCAGCTCTGGGGGATGGTTTTCTTTCTCTGTTGGCTCTGGAGAAAGCTCTTTGACTCTTTTCAGCATCTGTAGGTCCAGTACCTCTTGGAAATGTCTATGTCTGTAACATGATTCTCTGGGTCTCACAGATTCTTAACACCGACACCTGGAATCCAAAGAACACATTCTGATTCTGACTCTTCTTTCTAGGTAGTACTGACGTCTCTCCTCATTTCAATTCTCTTTCCTTTTTTCTCTTGAAAGATAAAAGGTGATGTAAGCCGCACTCCAGGGAAACTCTTCTTACATCCAAGCAGGGCTGTGAACTGAGTAAGTCCACTGCATCCCACCCAGTCCCTTTACGAGGATGATTCCATCATTATATAACTGCCACATGACTTCTTTACAGTATCAGCAAAGCCACTGGGAACCAGGGCCCAGTCAAGCTGACATATAACTTTGGAGATGCATTTGAGAAGATCCTGTGAAATGGTGGTTCCCCCGCAGCTTGATAACACAACGCTCACAACGCTTTCTGTATAGATAAATGAGAGGTATAATGAGCCTTCTCATTCAAGTGAGAAACTTTTTCATAATTTAAAGTTAAATAAAAAAAGAAAAACTCTTCCTAGCTATATAATACAAGAGCTACCACATTTAGCAAAACTTAAATGAAGAATACATCTCTTTCTATTCACATTTCTGAACTTACTATTCTTGGATTCCAAGATTATGATTCAATTTTTCTTAAGCATCCATAGCTGAATATTTTCTGGAAAACTTTTTATGGTTGTTGCTGTTTATGAAAGGGGGGTTATTTTTCTGACTCCATGGGGCACCAGAATTTAGTTTCTCTGATCACCTTCCATTTCTTTGTCTAGGCTTAATGGCAGAATCCCAGAAGTATACTTACACTTTTTCTGCCCTTTGACCTCTCTCCCCATGAAAATCGCCAAGACATCATGACAATCCTGTATGAAATGTTGGACCTGTGAAAGTATTTTTCCATTCATTTTCAATAATCAGCTTAGCTGTGGCCAGGAAACTCTTGTGACACCAGCCAACAGGACCATCCAGAGTCACACAAAGATACAGCTGAGCGAAATGATCACACATTAGTCATGCTGTCTCAAAAAAAACCTTTAGTCTTGATATTTCTCTCTAGAAAGATCAAAAACAGATTTTTGAAGACAGCTCAATAGCAGTGTTATTGTTTTTTAAGGAACATAATGGCAGGACATCTGGTAGGGACTTGATGCTGACATTAACTCTGTTTTTGTTTGCTTCTTTTGTTTTTTCATAACTCCTCTTGGAAACTACACAGCAACAGAGAATTTAAAACGCCTAAAGAATTTTTTGAAAAACAGGGAAACCCCTGGTGGATAAGGGCTGCCAAATGCATCTGAAAAGTATCTACTGGAAGGTGGATAAGAAATATCAAGGAAAACTGTTAAGTGCAAAGAAGGTCATGGTGGCACATCTGAGACATCTCCAGAATCTCTCTGTCAAGGAGACTGTTCCACCTTACTAGGGAACATGAGCGAGTGTGCCTCAGATCAAAGAGGATGATGGAGGCTGGGAAAGGATGAAAGGAAAAGTGTGAATGGTGCCTCCAAAGATTCAGCAAAATGTACACCTATGGGAGGACCACTTTGCAAGGAAGCCATCCTCTACTTTTGGGGTGCAGCATTTGGTGAAGAGATGAAGGCGGCGCCACGCTAGCTGTAAAATCGTTCTGAACCAGGTTAAGTTCAAAGAAGCAAACACTAGCAACAAAAATACAAGACAGTGTATAATATCTAGCCTAAAGCACTTTAAAAATATGTATGAAAGTATAGCAAAACATTGAAAAAGACAAAACCAAACTCACTGCCATTGAGTTGATTCTGACACATTATGACCATATAAATGTTAAGTTTACAAGAAGTTGATGATATTGAAAGGAGAATTCTAAGCTGTGCTGAAAGCAGTAGTGAAAAACAATACTCCAGAAGCAGATGGAATATCAATTGAGATGTTTCAATAAATGGAGTCAACATTGGAGCACTCACTAGTCTAGTCAAGTCTGAGTAAAATCTCTAGCATATAGTTGCTAATTTATTCTGCTGTGCTAAGAATCACTAAATTAAAACAATGTGTTGTGCTTTCCATGAGACTTTAAATAATCTCTGTGAGATAATGTCAAATGAATGAATCAATTTTTCTTGACCTGAGTAGCTCGTTCTTTCAAAAATTGGCATTGATTTCTGGATCCCTTCTGTCATGGCAAGAATTATATTCTCCTAAAATAAGTGTCAAGTTACCTGGGTGTGGATTATTGGTAGTCTGACTGTAATGCAATGATTTAATCGTTGATAGTGATGTGGTTTGATGTGATTGGCCAATACACTGTCAATGACTTAGGGTGAAGGCAACAAGTTTACTCAGGTCACACTTCTGACCTAACAGAAATGGTATTTCCTGGGGTTAAAGAACACATCCTCCTTGATCTTACAAGAGAAAAAGAGAGAGAAGCCAGAAAAAGAAGGACCTCAGTAGCAGTCAAAGAAGAGCGAGGGGCAAACACATCCTTTAGACCCAGGCTCCAGATGTTGAGACCCTTTCTAACCCAGAAGAAGATTAATCTCAGACACATGCCAGATACACACATGTTCAAAGAAGACAAAGAGCTTCTTGAAGGACCAACAGGCAGAATGAGTGTCTCTTTGAAGCTAGAACTCTTAATTTGGACTTGCCACTTCCTAAACTGTAAGAGTATACATTTGTTTGTTAGAGCCTGCCACTTGAGGGATTTCTATCCTAATAGGGCTAAATCATCAAGGGAAACAGTAAGGGCTTTCCTGGTTCTCTTTGGGCTGCTGGCTACAAGGTCAGCAGTTCATAACCCACAACTCCTCTGAGGGAGATAAATAGTCACAGCCTGGGAGACTCATGGGGGGCAGTTTTACTCTGTTCTACAGGGTCAAGATGAGCTGGCATCTACTCAGTGGCAGTGAATGTGTTTGAGATAATTCATCTAGAGTTTGGTACTGAAAGGGTTGGGTGCTGCTCTAACTAAAGCAAAACCCAACTCACCTTGATCAAGTTGATACAAAGTCATAGTGACCCTTCTAAGGCAAGGTAGACCAGACTCCTGTGAGTTTTTGAGCCTGTAGCTGTTTAGGGTAGGGGAATGGCTTGACATTCTTCCGAGAAGCAGCTGGTGGTTTTGAACTGTTGACCTTGCAATTCATAGCTGAACTCATGACCACGATGCACCCAGAGGTCTCTAAAATGTGAGAGTGTTTTTGGACTTGGATAACAGGTAGAAACTGGAGGAGCACTTAATGTGCACTCCATACCCTAAAGAAATTGTTGGTGGAACTATGATTCTTGGTACAATGATCAACACCGAAAGCAACAGTTCTGGTGAGAGCTCAGAAGGAAACGAAGACAGCTGCAACATTGGAAACAGTGCAGATTGCAGGAAGCAGAGAAAGCCCAGCAACAGGTGCAGGAGAACAACAGGAGACAACATGGCAGCTGACCCAGCAAGAGAATTGAGTGCCTGCAGGGAGGAGGCTTCCTGGTGGAGTAGGAGCCTCCATGCACTTGTTGATTGATCTAAACTTACTGATTCAAAGAGCAAGAGGGCTGAGTCCCTTGGTAGGGTTGGTATAAGCTAACATTTACAGTACAATGGGTTAATGGGCCTAGGATTAATGGGAGTGGCTTGCCTCAGAGCACCTATCAGTAGAGTCACAACCTTTAAAACACTTGCCTAATGAGGGTATATGCTAGACTAGCTCAAGAGGCCCAAGAAACCTCTGGGGTCAACAGGCCCCAAAGCTGCATCCACTAGGAGCACTGGAAGCATCATTGCTTTGGTTTCAATGGGTGGGACTATGGCCTCCTCAGTTTCAAAAGGTGAGATCCTAACCAGCCTAGTTCCAGAGGATGGAATTACAATTCATGACGACAGTGGAAGCATCAGTCCAAAGTCAGGGAATCGGGGCTGCCACGTCCAAGGGACAGGAGAATAGAGCCTAGCAATTGGACAAGGAAGATGGGAACGCATAAAACCATGAAAGCAGAGTTATGCTCCTAGTGCACTGGGTAGCAAAGCTAAAGTCCAAAACCAAGGGTTCTTCACTTGGAATCCATGTCCAACATATAGTGTCTAGGCTTCATTATAGGTATTGCTTAAATGGTCTCAAAGAACAGACTTCTTTTTTTCTTGGAAACTTTTTTTTCCATTTTATTGGGGGCTCTTAGAACTCTTGTTATAAACCACACATCATTTGGATCTGACCTATTAGTACATGTATTTCATCATTCTTTACTACACATTTACTTTCCATTGAGCCCTTGGGATCAGCTCTTCCCCGCCCCTTTCCCCCTGCTCCCCACCCCTCATGGTCCCCTGATAGATTATAGACTATTAATTATCTTCAGATCTCACTCCAACCACTGCCTCCCTTCCCCTTTGTTTTCTGCTGTTCTTCCCCCTGATTGGGAGTTTGTGAAAATGTATTCTTCATTGCTATTAGTGCCCCTTCCCTCCCTACTTCTCCCAACCCCTCCCCCCCTACCCTTTTGGTATCGCTATTCCCATCATTCCTGTTCTCAGGTTCCATATGTTGTAAGTTTTACCTCTTGCCTATACCTATGTATATACTCCCATCTAGATTGTGGGGCAGCATTGAGGTTGTGATAGACATTGTAAATTATTCTGCTGGATTTTTGTTTATCGGTTTTTTAACATGCTTTGTACTCACTATCCTTTCTTTTCCTCCAATTTTTCCATTTTAGTGTAAATGATAGCTTGTACCAATTATATCATTGTATTTTGGAAGCAGATAGCTTGCATTCAAGATTCACCAGTGAAGAGGAATTTTCTCCATGATGGCATTGGGAATTGGAGCTGATTTAAGATTTTTGTGGTGACGTGGTGAAAGGATTTTGCATGCAGTAAGGACATAACTTTTTTTTTGTGGCAGAAGGTGAAACTCTATATATTAAGTGGTTTTTCTCTGAACTACAATATGTCACCATGCTTGGGTCATAAGTCTCAGTGGCTCAGCAATTATGTCATTCAGCAGATCTGTGAGGATCTGATCATCCTTCATGATGTGATTTCATGGGTTCTGCCAGTCACTTGTAAGGGGCTTAGGATAGAAGACAAGATCCTTATTGTTAGTGTTAGGTGCTGGTAAATCAGAGTCAACCTATTGTGAGCCTCTATGTTTAACAGAAGGAAACCGCCTGGTCTTGCACTGTTCTCAGAAATGTTCTGAAGTTTGAACCCATCAGTCAATACAGCTGAGCCTTTTGTCAATCTGTCTTGTCCAGGGCCTTCCTCTTGTTAACTTCCCCTCTGCTTTGCAGAGCATGATATGTCCTTCACCAGGAACTGGTCTCTCTTGACCTGGCCAAAACAGATGAGACAAAGTCTCACCATCCTTGCCTCTAAGGAGCATCCTGGTTGTACTTCTTCCAAGGTATATCTGTTTGTTCATTTGGCAGTCTGTTGTACTTTCAATATTCTTCACCAGCACCATAATTCACACCCATCAATTCTTCTTTGGTCTTCCTTATTCAGTGGCCAACTTTCACTTGCACATGTAGCAATGGAAAATGCCATGGCTTGGGTCAGATGCACCTTAGTTCTCACAGTGACCTCCTTGTTTTTCAGCACCCTAAAGAGGTTCCATGCAGCATATTTACCCATTGCAATGTGTCGGTTGATCTATTCATTGCTGCTTCCATGAGCACTGCTTGTAGATCCAAGCACAATGAAATCCTTGACGCCTCCAATCTTTCCCTATTTATCATTCTGCTACCTATTTGCCCAGTTGTGATGATTTTTATTTTCTTTTGAATGAGTCATAATCCCTACTAAGGATTGCAATCCTTGATCTTCAATCAGCAAGGACTTCAAGTACCGCTCACTTTTAGCAAGCAAGGTTATGTGACATGCGTTATCACAGGTTGTTAGCAAACTTTCCTCAAATCCTGATGGTGCATTCTTCTTCATATAAACCACTTTCTCTGACCATTTGCTCGGCATACAGATTGAATAAGTATGGCGAGAGGTTACAACCTGCATGCACACCTTTCTTGATTTTAAACCACACAGTATACCCTTGTTCTGTTCCCACAGCTGCCTCTAGATCCCTGATGACATTCCTCATGAGCACAATGGATGACACCCTTACTACTGTCATAGTCTGATTTGATTCTCTGCCTTATAAGAGATAAAAGGAGGGAGATGTGAGCAGAGAAACAGGGACCTCAGTAACACCAGAAAAAGAGGTGGCACCAGAGCATGACTTTTCAGCCCAGGGTCTCTGTGCTGTCCACCTGCTGGGCTCAATGAAAAATTAATAGTAAGACAGATGTAAATCTCCCCAAAGCACGGAGCTCATAGATGGTAAATGGAGATAAGTATCTTTTTCTTAAGTCCACAGAAAGAAGAAGCTTTCCCTTAGAGCCAGCCCCTAAATTTGAACTTGGGGTCTCTTTAAATAAGAGAGAATAAATTTCTGATTGTTACAGTGATAAACTTGGGTATTTCTGTTACAGGAGCACTCGGGACTAAGACACCATCTTAAGACCTCTATGGGGTTCTGATTCTGAAATAGACATCTTACATCCATCATTTATAACAAATTCTAATAATAGTACAAGAGTTGTAGTAGTGCTGATGAATGAATAAATGTACAATACTCTATAATTGTACACCTTTGATTGTATTCTGAAAGCACACAATCACTTGAAGAAGGGGAGCAAGAATATTTATAAATATAAACTATCATTCATCGGGTACATGAAAAAGTAGAAATATTACTCAGATGAACCACTTGAAATCTTTTATCAGAATAAATGAAATTAACTGATACAGTGTGTCATTTCCTGATTTTATCTTATTGCCAAACTACTGCTTACTCTAGCAGAATCTCTTCTACAAAGAAGATAGCAAGACAATTTTTAGCCTTGTTCCCTAACTCAACTCCCTTTAGCATCTTGATATAGTCAGTAAATATCTATTGAGAACCCCCTGGTGCATGACCCTTCCATAATTGTAGAAGAGACAGAGCATAGATCAGACCAAAAAGCCTACAGGAAGAAAAAGGTACATCACTTTAGGTTCCTTATACCCAGACCATTTCCCTTTTGCACATAGTTCATGGGACCTAATTTAATACATACAAAAGCTTCATTCTGAAAGGTGAAATGCAAAATCATTCATCTTCTAATATAAGCACACAACAAATAAAGTAATCTTATTTTTAACTAAGTCAATCCTTTAGACATTTAATTTGGGTAATAAATAATATGTATTATTGCTTTAACCTCAACTGGCAGCCCAGGGAAATTTGGAACTACAAACAATTCTGTTTGCTCAAGTTATACTGGCAAGAGGTGTTAAGATAAAGAACATGCAAATTTCCAAAGGAGTAAAGGGAATCTGATTACTTTTCTAAGACCCGGATGTCAATACTCTTTGTAGTATGAAATAGTTAAATGAATAATATCAACAATAAAGCAGCCCTAAAACGGTTCTTCTAGCATGCTTGTCATGTAAAACTTCTTCTAAGCTTTTAACCTCCATCTTACTTTCTTCTTCAAAAAGAGTGAGGTGCGTGAAGCATACATGATGAAGTCAATTACAGTTTTATGCCCTTAAAGGAAATAGGGATTACCACTTATTTCACTGTGCTTTGTAGATATGGAGAACAATGAAGTAGGCATCAAAAACTCAGAATCCAGCAAGTAATGACTAAATACATAGAGTGTGTTTCTAATCATTGAAGGGTATGATGGATTTGGGGAGAGGAGTAGAAGTAAACTCTACAATTTCCTGGCACTTTATCTTTGCATTTCCAGGATCAGTACCATTTTACACTGCTTGCATACCACGTGATAAATAATTACACAGCATGCCTGATTTTAGAGTAAAAAGCAGACTGAACTAGAGAAATTGTTTGTGGCATTTTTTCATCTTAGATATTGTTTCTGACTTTTCATTTTCACCATTCATACTTTTGTTTCTACACAGACTTTTTCTTCCCTGATCATTTATTCCTGTGGGGTCCCTTTTGGATTTGAATCACCAATCTTTTATTTAGTAGCCAACAGCACTTAAGTACTGTATCATCAGGACCACTTAGAGAAGTCACAGTAATTTAGTCAAAGAACTTAACGAGTACGCGGTACATAGCTTGTCTCTTGCTAACACAAACTAAAATTTCAAGCAGACAAGTAGGTAGAAGAAAATAAGAACCCACATATACATTAAAACTATGAGAGGAAGTAGATGATGATGATGATGGTGAAGGTGACAAACCATGAAAGTTTGAAAAAATAGTCCCATCTAACATTTGATGGAAGAGAGAAAAATTTGACAAAAGAAAAATGCTTTGTTAGATTACAGCCAGGGTTAAGAAAAGCTGCCCTTCCTCTGGTCTGGCTTGGAACAGAATTTTCAAGTGACCAAGGTTTAAGGTACAGAGCTTAATGACCGCTCCCATGTTTATTCACACTGTGTATGAAATAAAAGCAGAAATCAACAGTGGCCAAGTTCACTTCCACATTCTTATACTAAATGAATGTCTCCATCTGGTGAAAGCTGTACATTTGCATATGTGTGGCAGTCACATAAAATCCTGTCAACTTGTAAAGGAGTAGAGCTTAGCCTGTCAATCAGGTCGCAGCTTGATGACCTCAGTTGGAGGTGCTAAGGAGATAAATAGCTCACTAGAGGCCAGATCCACACTATATGCTTCATTTTCCTGCTGACAAGCTACATGGAGCTACGCTGAGGAAATCAGAGCCATGGAACTAGAGAAGCCATATGGAGAACACAATAGCCCTGAAATGCTTCCACTGTCACTGGATCCACAAGACCTTCCACGCACTGGCCTGTGATCTTCCATTGCATATGTTGTGTGAGTCTGAAGAGAAATTTATAGACAGGTATCAGACATATGGGTTAATACTGGATTTATGGACATGATTTGGACTGGGCCGGGATGTTTTCTTAATATTCCATTGCTCTTTGATATCAAACACTCTCTGATACATGAGTGTCTATGAATTTGTTTCTCTAGTCATCTCAAGCTAACAATATGTTTCAAAAGAGAGAGAGAAATAAGAGCACATTCATTCCAACGTATTTTCTTGTGACTAAAAATTCTTTGTTTAGGGATCTAGTCTTTTAAAATTTGGAGCTTAAAGTGTATTGTAAGAGTATTATAGAGTTAAACACTTGTTCTCAGAATCACATTTACAATGTCATAAAGACACAAGGGGGAAATAGATCCATTGTAAACTTAGCACTTTATAGTATTTATAGTATTAGCACTTTCTACTTTATTCAATTATTAAGGCATCCCAGATTGTATGGGTATAAGTGAAAGTATAAGGCACTATTTTAATTTAGAGGTCCTTTGTATGGGAGAGCAAAATTAATGCCATAAATAAATATCACCAGGGGACAACTCAACAAAAGACTTGGGGAGTCAAAAGCCCACATCATTATATTGTATGGTATTCTTATTCTTGTATTTAAACCCTGAAGCATAATTTAAATTCATACATTTCTGTAAATTATATCTCAAGGTAAATATAAACATGAGATATTGAAAATAGAACACTAAGACAGAAAGGCATGTCCAGACTTACAAGTGTTCTTGAATAATTCTGAGAACCAGTTTTACAGTAATGCAATCGTCCATGGACACTTGACTGATCGACTGAAGATCTTTGCTCGGCATTTGTATACTTTAGAAATTGCCAAAGACCACAGCGTTTGGTGGTAGTGTTGACTCATATAGCAAATAAGAAACACACATATTACAAATGGGCATAGTCAAAAGTCTTACCTCAAGATAATGGCTAAATGTGTAAAAGAGTTGAAAGGTCACTTTTAAGAAGACCTCTCCAGAAATGGAAAAATCAAAGTCTAATAATCTGCTTTATCAAATTCTTCACCTCTAGTGGTTGCTTCTAATTCCACGCATCAGTCCATGGAGACGGGTTGGACATACGAAGAATGATCTTTTTACCTGAATACATTGGGTCTCAGATTTGATTAGGTAGCAAAGAATCTAGATATCGACTCACTGAGGGGGAAAAAGTGCTGGCAGTCAGATAGATGTCTGTATATTTTCTTATAAGTGCTTCAGTGTTGAAGTACCTCAGTGATTGATGTTGGGCTGCCAACTGCAAGGCCAGCCATTCAAAACCACCACTCACTCTGCAGGAGGAAGATGAGGCTCTTTATTTCTGTAAGTATTCACAGGCTCAGAAACCATGAGGGGCAGTTCTACTCTGTGCCATAGGGTCACTATGAATCAAAATCGACTCGATGGCAGTGAGTTTGATTTGGGATTTCTATCTCAGTGCTGAATGTAATGCTTAGCAAACAGCAGAGACTCAATAGCTATTTGTTGAACACTATTTAATATTTTTTTTGTTGAACACTATTTTAAACCCGAAATATACCAAGCTATTTTGCATTACATACAATTAATTGTACACTATTGTAAAAGGCCCATTCTACCAAATACAAGCTATGAGATGCATTCCAAATACAAATATATTTTTATATCCCTTTATTGAACATTTATTTACCAGAAAGATCTTGTTTTTCCTTCCATGGAACAAAGCACTTGATTCGCTGATCAACTTTTCTGGCCACTCTAAAGTAACAGTCCATCACTTTAAACTTTAAGTTGCAAAACATGATCTTAATTTAGAAGCGAGGACATCTGACCCAATATATTAATCACTAATCCAGATTTTACTTAGAACCAAGGCTCTCAATCTCATCAATGTCTTCAATCTAGCAGTCAACCAAAAGGTCCCCACTGATGCAAAGACATATTCACATGGGGGTTTTGGTAAGGGAGATCGTGCCAACTTCACTAATGGCTAATGTAAGCTACCTCATCAAAAACAAATACATAACAAAACAAATCACTGCCTCAGAGTCAGTTGTCACCCAACTATAAACCAGAATATAAGTGCCTTGTGGGTTCCTGAGACTGTAACTTTTTAGGAGCATGGTAAATTTCATCTTTCTCCTTTGGAGCAGCTGACAGTTTCAAACTCCTGGTCTAGCACTTAACAACCCAACTAGTAAGTTTGGTTAGAAAAAAGAGGTTGGTTACCTTCTTTAGGATAGCCAAATGTATTGAGAAGAAATCCTATTCACTTAATTTTCACTGCTTTTAGAAAACTCCTGCTGTACTGCCTCTTACTGGAGGTTTCAAAGGTCAACTACAACTCAACTAAATGGGTCCCCAATTGTGAAGTGACCTGGGGCACCATCAACTAAGAGTCTATAGTCTGTCTTATTCCTCATTTTGGACATATGCTGCTTGTTACCTCAGATTTCTAAATACATCTTATCTAGTAAAATCAGGTTAGTGAAATTTTACCCTGCTGCTACCAAAGTAGACAATGTTCTTAATTAGACATAGACATTTCTTGCAGGCTCCTAACAGTGTTAACCATGGGAAAAATAAACTGAAAATGGAAAAAAGGAACACAAAGTTTCAAGAAGTTTCTACTAACTTTATGCTCTCTATCAAGGTCCACAAAAATCTCATATGATTCTGGGATGGCTGTTTCAGAATTGTGCAGAATTCTCTGCATTTTAGGAAACCCTGGAGGAATGTTGGTACTGAAAGGAGTGCGGGGGGTGTAGTGGTTAGTAAGCCAAAACCACCAGATGTTCTGCATGAGAAAAACAGGAGTTACAGTCTCAGAAATCCAAGGAGACTTTTCTAACCTGTCTTCTTGGGCGGTCATGAGTCAGAATTGACTCGATGGCAGTGAGTTTGATTTTTTTTTGAGTAGGCAGAGATAACTTATGAGTGGTACCCAAAGAAAACCCAGAATTTTTTTTAAAGCTTTGTATTTAAGTTTTCTTTTTTTTTTTTTTAACAAAACAACCTTATCACCTTCAAAGCACTCCCCATTACACTTAGTACATTTGCAATTCTATTCTTGGTAACACTTTTCAAACTCATCTGTTTGGATGGCTGATAGCATCTCCCTCATTTTTTTCTTTATCTCTTCTGTGTTGTCAAATTGCTATTCTTTCATGTTCTTCTGCACTTATAGAAACAAAAAAGAATCTCACATAGTAAAATCAAGTGAGTAAAGGATGTGGGGCAAAAGAGGTATGCTGGTTATGGAGAAAACTGGTCCACTGAGATGGTTGCATGATCAGGTACATTGTTGTGGTAGCAAAACCAGTCTCTTGTGTGTCAGAAATCTGGCTTTATTTTGTCTCACACTATTAGGCAATCTTTCCAAAAGCTTGATTAACAGTCTGACCTGGTAGAACGAAATCAAAATGCGGTACTTATCAACATTTTCATCCATTTGGGAAGTTCACAGATGTCCAAAATGCGATTTGTCATCAATCAACATTTCCTCTTTTGTGAAATGTGAAAGCCACTCATACACTTGAGTTTTTCCCATAGTTCTGTCCTTATAAGATGTGTTCACCATAGAACAGTGTCTGTAACATTTCTCCCAAGCAAGAAACAAAATTTTACAGCTTTATGTTGTTCTCTTCAAATCGCCCATCACAAAAAAAATGATGTTTAAGCGCAACTGCTTTTACAAAAAAAAATTTACTGTGACCACAGAGAACCTTCCCAGGGAATGTCACTGGGTGCACTAATTCACATGTTTCCCTACAGGGTAAATGCATACTACTTCAAAAGCTCAGACCAGCAGAGTTTTTTTTCAGGTTCTTTTTTTGGGGGGCAAGGGGTATGAGGATTAGCTCCTCATATATTAAGGAATTAAAATTACGAGCAACCAAAACAATGACAATTCTTTATGCTTTAAAGAGTTAAAACCTAGACATTTTAAACACAGCATTTAGAAGTCAATCAGTTCATGAATGCCACTGCATTGCTTGCAAATGGCACATATTGCCCCAGTCTGGAAAGCACTCTGGCTGACCTGACATTGTACTTTGGTGCCTGACAGCAAGCTTCCTGCTGAGTGCTCCTCAGGTCCTCCTAAGTGGTGACATTCACAGCTGGTGGCAAGTGGCACACTCATTCAGAACAGCTGTTCCATTTTCAGAAGAGTTGCAGGAAGAGGAGGAAAAGTTGCTAGAGTTCCCTGACAATCCTTATATTAGAGAATACCTCAAGATATGTTCCAATTACAGTGAAAGTACACAAGATATAGCTTGTAAAATATAAAACATACCATATAATGATAAAGAGAAGGCAATGGCTCTTCTTCAAAGACATCGGTCTGTGTATCCCCTCAGTAGCTAACTCTTTTGGACTCAAACCAAGCAAACAAGCTTGCTGCAGCTAAAACTGCCCCTGTGGGTTTCTGAGGTTGTAACACTTTACAGGAGTACAAAGCACCATCTTGCTCCTGAGGAGTGACCAGTGCTTTTGAACAGTTGACCTTGAGGTTTATAGCCCAATGAGTAACTACAACACCACCACCCAACCACAGTGACCCCACACATCAGATTAGACCTGCGTTTGTAGTTTTCCAAGACTAAAATATCTATAGGAATAGATAGCATCCTCTTTCCCCCACCACTGGTGGGTTTGAACTGCTGACCTTGTGGTTAGCAGGCCAACATGTATTCACTCATCCCCACTGGAGACATTGCAAGTCTCTGACTTGTATTGTTTTGACTTCTGTCTCATCCACTTTCTCCTTTTCTTTCTGCTGTTTCAGATATTATGGGTACTTCCAAAAATCAAGGTCAATGGATGCACCTGTGCTTCTTTTGTTCCCACTCTTGTCTAAACAGATAAATTATACCCCCCCAACCAAGAACTCCCCCAATGTATACTGTTAGGTTCAACCTTTTTCTAAGCCTACTGAATGTTTCCATTTAGATAGTTACCTTTCTTCTCAAACTCAATTCATCTCAATCTCTATTTAACATTTTGCCTCAATCAAAATCTTCTTGACCTCCCAATCTCCATCCTAGTTCTATTAATCTCTCAGCTAAACTTCTAACATATTCCACACTGTCAATTTCAGTTGTGAGTATGTGTACTTTTCATCTACATGTGTTGTTCCTGAAAAACTGCATCCATCACTAGGACAGGGCCTGCTTGACTAATTCCTAAATTAGTTCAGTCGCCTTCTGATGCCTCCTGAGTAGATCATCCTTCAGTTCTTCTTGCCTGTAATTGCCTGATAACACTTCTGTTAACTCTCTCAAGTCTCTGAAGTCTCATGCCCTCGCCCTTAAGCAAACATATTCAAGGACTCTCCCTGGGATCTGGCATAAAGTTAACTTCAGAATATTTAGGCTAGGAGCCCTGCTGGTGGATTGGGTTATGTACTGGTCTGTAACCATGGGGTCAGACCTTCAAACCCCCAGCCGCTGCTCCCAGGAGGAATGACCCTTTCCCATAAAAACTTAGCCTTGGGAACCCAAAGGAGCAGTTGAAGTAGAATATTTAGGTTATGACAAACCTTACATATTTAGAGTGGAGAGAAATCATTGATGTAATACTGGTGGCAGAACAGGAGCTTTAATTTTTTTATCCTTTTTCAAGTCTCCCTGGTCACCAGGATTATCCCAGGAGGTTGGAAGCAAACACAGTTACTTCTGATTCCCTAGAAATTTCTGTTTTATTTTTTAAACTTTGAACTGTGATTTAAGGGAAGATTTACAGAGCAGGTCATGTGTTTTACATAATTATTGATATGGACTTGATTTCAATTTATCTTTTTCAGTCCCTTCAATTGCATCAGACAGTACTTAGTTCTGTTCCACATTTCCCTTCCAGTCTACCCAGCACTTTCTAACGAGAGCCTTTTTAGAACATTTGGTAGCGATGGCCATCTAGTTCTTCTGCTCTGAATTGTGGATACTGATGCTGGCCTGATGCTTTTCTGTTGGACTAATTAGTCACATGTGTTTTTCAATATTCAGCCCTGTTTTTCCCTTCAGATGCTGAAAGACCATATTTGTACCTATTCAAAAAAGTTGTTCAAAAGCTTTTATGACCCCAGTTACTACTTACCCAAGTAGGATTAAGAACATTGTCTCGTAGACTATGTTACACCAATGACATTGGTGTCTCCCAGACTATGTTCCTGATGCCCCAGGCCTAGTGGCTCATTCTCTCAAGGTGTTTGGGCAGGTCAAAGAAGTTCCTCTATAACTTTTCCTCTTATGTGCCACCACATTTATGGATATCTTTGCAGTAAAGACAAATACACACGCACACACACAGATATCCTCTATCAAGCCTAATAACCATTAAAGAGTATTTATTTTAGTATAAAAACCTTGCCTTGATTTTTTTATAATAGTGGTCTCATATGTTTATTTGTCTTTTGGAGATAGAACAGCCTCACTCAGCATAATGCTCCTCATGATCATCTCTATTATGAATTTGTCATCCCCAACAGAGTAAACCAGATGAGTAGCTCATTGAAAATGGCCAAGAGCCATCCATTTTAGCACACTATTGCTTAAGATATTGATCCTTATGTGTGCCGTTTCATTTTTGATGATCTGCAATTTTCCTAGATTTTGCTTACATGTCAATTTTCAACCATGCTTCCTTAATTTATAACTGTAGTTCCTATCTCTTGCACTCTCCACCCCTGTTATTGTTTTATACTTCTCTGCAACATGAATTTGTGTACCTTAGTATTTATGTCTGTCTGCTATCTAGATGAACCCTGGTGGTGTACTGGTTGTGAATTGGTCTGCGAACTTCAAAATCAACAGTTTAAAACTCCCCGAGAGAAAGATGGGGTTATTTACTCCTGTTAAGAATTACAGGCACTACAGTCTCAGAAAGTCACAGGGTCAGTTCTACTCTGTCCTACAGGGATGCTCTGAGTTGACATTGAATCAATGGCTAGATAGATAGATGATAGATGATTAATAGATAGATAGATAGATAGATAGATAGATAGATAGATAGATAGATCTTCTACTAAAGAAAACTTACACTGAGGCATAATTTTGTTCATCATTGGATTACCAATATGTTGACAGAACTTGATACATGATTCTTTTCATAAATATTAATTGACTAGATCAACAAGTGAGTGATGATGAAGCTTTATGTTTTTTTCTTTAAGTCATTTAATTGGGGGCTCATACAATTCTCATTATGATCAATACATATATCAGTTGTATGCAGGCCACATCTGTACACTTGTCGCCTTCATCATTCTCAAAGCATCCTCCCTCTGCCTAGGTCCTTGCTATCAGCTCTTCATATTTCTCTCCGTCCCCACTCCCCCTCCCTCATGAATCCTTAATAATTTACAAATCATCATTATTTTGCTATATTGTACATTATCCAATGTGTCCCTCCATCCACTTCCCTATTGTCCATACCCCAGGGAGGAGGTTATATGTAGATCCCTGCAATCGGTTCCCCCTTTCTACTCTTCCTTCCCTCTACCCTCCCAGAATCACCACTCTTACCACTGGTCCTGAAGGGGAATATTTGTTTTTATTATTGTTATTGTTGTTAGGTAACATTAAGTCAGTTTCATCTCACAGTGACTTTATGGCCAACAGAAGGAAACACTGCCTGGCCCTGTGCCATCCCCATGATTGTTCCTATGTTTAAGCCTATCAATTCAGCATTGCGTCAATCTGTCTTGTCAAAGGACATCCTTCTTTTTCACTGACTAGCTACTTTATCAAGCATGATGGCTTTTCTCCAGGGGCTGCTCTCTTCTGACAACATGCCCAAAGTACATGAGACCAAGCCTTGCCATCCTCTCCTCCGAGGAGCATTCTGGCTGTGCTTCCAAGACGGGCTTGTTTCTTTTTGGCAATTCATGGGGTTTTTAAGATTATTTGGTAGCACCATAATTCAAATGTCTTGATTCTTTTTCTATCCTCCTTATTCAATATCCAAATTTCATATGCATATGAGGCAATTGAAAATAGCATGGCTTGAAGCAGAGGGACCTTAGTCCTGAAAGTAACATCCTTGCTTTTCAACTCTTTAAAGATACCCTGTGCAGTAGATTATCCAATGCCATTGATTGAGCTCTTGCCTACTGTGTCCATAAGCATAATTGTGGATTCGAGCAAGACAAAGTCCTCACTGACAACTTCAATCTTTCCCGCATTTATTATGATGCTCCCTAGTGACTTAAGAGTGTTTTGGATTTCCTTACATTGAGTTGTAATCTATCCGGAAGGTTGCAATACTTGGTCTTCATCTGCAAGTGCTTCAAGTCTTTCTAGCTATCATCCCTCCATTTTCAGTTCTTCTGCACAGAAATATTCTTCAAGTTTAACTTCTATATTAAATAGCGCAAGTTTTCTACCAGACAAATTTCAGGAAATAACCAGTGCATTATACATAAGAATGAGGAAAATAATCTTTGAAGTTACATTTTGTTCTCGACATTTAAATTAGGCTGTCAATAAATTAAGTGACAGGCTACTCTAATGTATGGTTTTCTTATCTCAGTCATTCTTGATATTTGGGGTTGAATGATTCTCTGTTTTGGGCCCTGATCATCGGACTTTAGGCCAAATCTCTGGTCTCTACCCAGTAGATTCCAGAAGCAGACTACCATTGGGACAATCAAAAATGTTTCCCGATATTAAGAAATGTTCCCTGGCTAACAATATCATATTCTTTCCTCTGGGAAACCACTGGTCCAATAGGACTTAAAACAACTGTTAATGGTTGTTAAATAATAACTTCCCATTATTACAAACGATTCTCTTTATGATCAGAAAACATTGTGATACCCAATTTATTAAACATATTAAAAATAGAACAGATTAAAAAATTTGGGATATTCATTAGCATAGGGCAACAAAGCAAAACAAAAATGAAACCTCACTGCCAACCAGTCATTTTGAATTCCTAGTAGCTTACACAAAATTAAAATGATCAAACTCCCTGTCATTGAATTGATTGCAAACACTAACAGCCCTTTAGGGCAAAGTTGAAGTGCCCCTTTGAGTTTCTTAGACTTTACATTTTTATAGGAACAGGGAGTCTCATCTTTCCTGGTGAGCAAAGGGTTCAAATTGTTGTCCTTGTAGTTAGCAGCTCAATGCATAGCCCATGAGACCAACCAGGTTCCCATAAACTCTGATAATTTAATTTTAAATACTGGTAGGGGCAGTTCTACCCTGTCCTAATGGGTGGCTATGAGTCAGAATTGATGAAGCAGTTAGTTTGGTTTGGTTCTCTCTTTAGAATTCACGTAATTAGAGGAGAAAATGACCTATAGGCTTTTAAATTATTTTAAGAGAAAAAAATCAAGATAGGAAGAGTTTAAAAACAACAACAACAACCCAGTAACAAAAAACTGAAAGGGGGGACCAATTGCAGTGATCAAACTACAATCCACAACCCACAGGCACACAGGGGGACAAACAATAGAAACGTGTGTGAAGGGAGACAGGGAATGGTGAAAAATATGAAAATAAAAATAATTTGTAAATTATCAAGGGTTCACAAGGGTGGAAGGGTCGGGGTGTGGGGAAAGGAGATGATTCCCGGGGCTTAAGTAGAAAGGAAACGTTTTGGAAATGATGCTACCAATACATGTAAAAATGTGCTTGATACAATCTATGTAGGGGTTATTATAAGAGCTATAAGAGCCCCAAATAAAATTATTTCTTAAAATTCTTAAAAGTGAGAAAGTCAGTCCATATAAATATGTATTTCTCATTTCCTGGTTTGTTCAAGTCCCCCCAGAGTCACCTAAGTCTGTGCTATATCTGGATTTATCTCCATGACTGCCTTAGAACCCCAAAATAAGTAAATTTAAAAGATATATGTTTTCGTGTCACTGAGCCAAATTCCCAATGGATTTGGGGAAAGCACACTTTTCACACGCAAGAATTCAAATGATGACTGCCATCGTCATCATCAGGAAAGCAGCCACTACCTGCTCACAAATGACCCATTTCCCCCCCATTATTTTCCAAAGTGCCAAGCACAGCAGAAGTTGCCAATTCCAAAGTGGAGGAAACTAAAATGTGTAATTTCCCTGCAGAGCTAACCTTGTGGATGAAAAGAGGCTGAAGATGCCTGCAGGGAATCCAGGCGATTTCTATTATAATGCATCATTTCCCTCTAGCTTTGACCTGTAAGACAACTGTGATTCTCAGTATAAATGGAGTTTGTAATAAGAATTTCTTATTACCATAGAATCTTGGAGTAGTTTCCTAACACAGCTCAACACGCCCAATGAAGTTGCATCTTTTACCACATTGCTAACTTGGTTATCCAACCTGGCTCAAGTAACTGTGCCCAGGTGTTCATATCTCCACTACACACATCCATTTCACCGCGAGACAGGACTCATTACTAGAATTGCTCACTATGTTTTAAACTGAAATCTGCTTAATGAGAGCAAAAGGGTCAATCCATCCTGCCATAGAACAGACCGTCAAAAATTGGAAATGCATTGTTCTCTTTTTGTCTAATGAATAGATACAGTGATGTATGCAATATCTATGAGGACAATGAATAGGCATTTTGTTTAATCTGCATTAAAGAAATTTTACCTCATGAGCTCCTATTAAAACAGAGTACCACTGCTGAATTAGTGTACTCACTACTGCCATTGAGTCAAGACTCAGCACAGTAACCCTGTAAGACAGGTAGAACTGCCCCTGTGAATTTCCAAGACTAGACCTATTTACAGGAGTGGAAAGTCACATTTTTCTCTTCTGGAGCAGCTGGCAGTTTGGAACTGCTGATCTAGTGTATCACAGCCTACCACGTAGGCACTAGGCCACCAGGACTCCTCAAGTTAGCATAGGACTGCTAATTGCAACATCAGTGGTTCAAACCCACTAACCTCTCTCCTCAAGAAAGATGAATCTGTCTTCTCCCATCAAGATTTAGTGCCGAGAAAACTCTATACACAGGGTCACCATGAGGATAAACTGACTCAGCCTAGTTGATCTGGTTTTTTTTACAATCATCATAGACATGTTAAAGCAAGAGAATAAACCCTAAGGTTGATAAAACCAAACTGCCAGCTATCAAGTTGCTTGTGGTGCACAGGTACCCTACAGGATGAAGCAGAAGGACTCTACAGGATTTCTGAGACTGCACGTCTGTACAGGAGCACACAACTTCATGATTCTCTCCAGCAGTGGCTGACAATGCTTAACCCACAGCACCACCCGAGCTCTGTAAGGTTGATAAAATCACCATCGATTAAAATGTGCTTTGGTACATTTGTGAAAGAATGCATATGCCTCAATGTTCTTTGTTGTGTTCATCAGCAAAAATACTCTGGGGACAGATTCATTGAAGAAGCAAAACTCTCCTTCACTTATATTTTGTGTAAAACAAGCAAATGAAATTTTTTACCTCAAAGAATCTGTTAAACTAGACTCGCGTGCTGTGTATTTGAGGATTCTGAAAGAGCTGGCAGAGTGTAGTAGGGTGTGGGGGTGGGGGGACGATAGTTCAGGGGCAGAACTCTCACCAGCCATGGGACAGACCCTCGTTGATTCCTGACCACAACACCTCACGTGTAGCTGTCTCTCATCTGCCTGTTGCCACGATGCTACATATGTCTCAGCAGATCTTCCAGACTAAGGTGGAGAAGGAAGGAAGACCTGATGTCCTCATTCTGGGATGTCAACATACAGCCAACTCTGTGGAGCACATGGAGCTATTTCTGGACTGCCACCTGTTGGGTGATGCTGGGCAAGTTACTTATGCATCAGTTGGTTACAACATGGAGCAAATCATACTAGCTATCGTAAGGATGAAGATTAAATTAACCAATGCATGAAAGTTTTAGAAATTGACTGATACACAAAAAGTGCTCAATAGAATTTGACTGCTATCAATAATTCAATGTTCTGCTCTTTATCTAGCCTATAACAACTATTAACTTTTTTCTAAACAACGTATCTAACCCTCAGTGGCTCTCAGCCTATGAATTACAACTACTTTGGTGGTTGAAAGACCCTTTCACAGGGGTTACCAAATCAAAATAGTAGAAAAATTATAATTATAAAGTAGCAACAAAAATAATTTTATTGTTGGGGGGGGTCACCAAAACATGAGGAACTGTATGAAAGGGTCATGGTATTAGGAAGGTTGAGAACCACTGCTCTAGTTTACATAAGTACTTATATATATATATATATATATATATAAATTTATGAATTATGATGCTTCTTGTCAAATATGATTTAATAAGGCAGATATTAAAATAGTTTTCTAGATGAATGATTTTCAGGAAATTTTTACTGTGGTAAAATATAATAAAACACCAGTCATTTCGATATTTCCCCCTCTATTTGATCCCCCTCTTTAATGACCAACATGGACACAGAATCCCAATGACCATTCCCATCAATGGTGATAGATTTACTCTGCCGAATCATAGTCTACTTCTATTTTTAAAATTTCTTCTCTTTGTTAAAGCTCACTGCCACCCGTTCTAACTCACTGCAAACCTTTGGACAGAGTAAAACTGCCCTCCTTATGGGTTTCTGAGGCCGTAAATCTCTTGGGGAACAGAAAGTCTCATCTTTCTCTCTTGGAGCAACTGGTGGGCTTGAACAGAAGACCTCTGTCACCACTGTCTATGCAAGATTCTTAGTGTTTGTTAGGAGTATAGAAAACAGTGAATTTAAATGACATAAAAAAACAAGCAAACTCACACCGTTAAGTCAACACCAAATCATAGCAAGAGTCTCCTCTTTCTCTTGCAGTGACTGGTGGTCTCTAACTGCTGATATTGGGGGGGAGCAGCCCAACACATAACAATGACCAGGAGAGTCCCTTCAAATCTTAGCTTCAGGAACTCCGACAGTCATGGCGTGGGCATTGGCCGTAGTTGACTTCCTCTGGCTTCCCTGCACAGGAGCCCTGGAAGCACAGTGCTTCTGAATCGGACTGCTCCTCTCCAGGTGCACAGCGTAGAACCACCAAGGGGCAGAGACCGACACGGGGCAGCAGTACGCTGCCGAAAAGGGCTGCTATGAGTGGGTATCGACTCAGTGGCAGTGCGCTTTTGTTTTGCATTTGCTTCTCTAATGTCATGAGGCAAGGTCCAGACACCCGATTCTGACACCAAAGGTTCTTCCCCTGGCACTTGACCTCTATGTTGTTGTCAACAATTCACTGTGATGCCCGCACAGAGTTCACCATTAGGGGAGTATACTGGGGGAAGGTAATAGGCTACCAGACAACAGGATCAGTAAAAGACACTGTTGGGTCACAGCAACACTTCTCAGCTCAGAGACCGACTAGTCCCTCTCTGGTCCTCAGTCTCTCAAACACCTTTCCCGGGGGTTTCACAGCCCACCTGCAACTCTGCCTCACAATCCCACCGTTTTGCACCATGAGGAGGAGGTACCCACAGTCTTCGTGCTGCTTCTCGGAGGCTTCCTGCCACAGTCTCCACTGCATTTGGTCTTGGCTTTTTCTGCCCACTCAGAGATTTTGGAGATGGGCTTCCTAGGTCCTGGGATTTCTCATTGGGTCCCAGACCTTTATATACAGAAGAAAGACTTTGCTGGAGACGTGATTTCTTTACTTCTAGCTGACTATAATGTAAAGTCAACTAATCTCCCTGCTACTGCATCTATTTCAACACATAGAGACCCTAGAGGAGAGGGTACAACCACCCCTGTGATTTTCCGAGACTGGAACTGCTTAGGAGAACAGAAAGCCCTCTCTTTCACCCTTGGAGCGACTGGGGGTTTCGAACTGTGGGCCTTGCTGATGGTAGTCTAACATGCCACCTTTGTACCATCAGGGGTCCTCTGCCATAGGCACAGATCCCCAACTATAATCTACCACATAAGGAAGTCTAGATAGAAGGGCCACATTACTTGACTACATCTAAACAACATATTGTTACCAAATTCATAATAACCTATCTAACCACTAATAAGGAAAATATTTAGGGAATTTTTTTGGAGGAAAATAATAAATATTACCCACATTTTGAAAATGGCTTGCACCTGGAGAGTAGCTCTCTTCCAGCCAGCTGAAATGGTGCTATGCATTGTGTAGGTTCCTGAGTAAGTGATGAGAAGGAACCTCACCCCCTCTTGGGTCATCAAATGGCTTATTCTTTGCCAATGGCCAGCAGAGTTGCTTCAGATTCCATGGGCACCCACTTAAGCCAAGTCTGAAGGCCCACTGGTACTGGGTCACTGCCTTCACTGCAAACTGTGCCAATGATATGTTGGCAGTTCCAGGACGTCTTTAATTATTAAACACTTAAACTCTGATGTCTCTTCTGATTCATATGCTGCTTCTTTGTTGTTACTGGGTGACATAATTAATAATTCAGTTTTTCTCCTTGTCAATACTGAACTTTGAACCATTTCACTATTACTCCATGTGGCAGTCGTGTGCTTATGTTAATTTTATGATTGAAATGTAGGGGTAGAGTCTAGCCTGTTAATCTGGAGATAGCCTTTGAGTAACCAATGAGGCCTCTGTGTGGGCATGACTTTCTCCCGAGACTTCTGGGAAATCTCACGATATTTCCCTAGTGAAGATGAGAAGCTATCTTCCCCAGTGATTGGGAGTTAGGTTAAGAGATGATGAATCATGGACAAGACAAGATGGCAGCGTCCAAGAAGCTGGAGGAGCTGGCGGAGAGACCACACGGCTTTGCCCTGATGGAGCCAGACTTCTGAAGCTGGAGCGGCCACATGGAGACATCTGCCAGCAATGAGTTACTTCTGCTGTTGATGGACCCTGAGCCCTGAAAGGAAGGAACCATGTGGAGACCCCTGACAGCGCCAGGATTCTGCACCCACTGACATGTGACTTCGTGAGTCAGAAGGAAACTTTATAGATTGATTTCCGGCATATGGGTTAATATCGGACTTATGACTTTGAACTGGACTGGGCTCAATGTCCTGTTCCTCTTGCATGTAAACCTTTTCCTTATATCTATATGCGTGTCTATGAAGTTTGTTCCTCTAGTCTACCTGGACTGACAAACTCTGCTATCAAAAAAAAAAACCACAATAAACATCAATGCCCATATCTTTTCAATTTTGTGAAAATTTTCACAAGGAATGCTCGCTGGATAACATCCTAGCTAATATAGCATCCTGAAATTATCAGTGGCTGATTTTGTTTTGTTTTAATCTATGCTATACTAGTTTAATTTTAAAACAGATACTACAACTGATTACTGAGAAAAGAAAAGCACCCTTTGGGAAATTCTAATGGTCTCTTAATCACTAAGCTGGGACATGGTGTCTGATATTTTGTTTTAAATAGGTATAAATTCATTGAAGCTTGCAAATATTCTTTCAATGATACATTTTCATTTCCCTATTTTTTACTTTGATAGGACCTATAGCCATATAATAAAACTATCTTGTATTTGACTAATTAAAATCTACATTAAAATTTTGATTGTGTGATTTCATATTATCTTAATGAGCTTTTTGTTTAATTTTAGGTGCCTGAAATTACTCTTGGAATGGAAGTTGAAAGGAAGAAGCAGAAATAACTGTCACTTTTAAGACACAGTGGCTAAAGTACAAAGAGGTTGAGTGCCTTAACCAATATTCCAACATAAGAGAAAGTCAAGGTGAGAAATAGGACTAAGTATCTCCAGTCTGCATAATTTTCTTTTTTCTTACTGCAAGGTGACAAAGGACAAATCTACATACATAAATACAGCAGGTGGTAGAAGAGAGGTTGGGGAACTTCACAAGTATGAAAATGCAAAGGCAAAGGAAAAGTATTATTGGCAGAATAAACATATCAGACAGTCGGCTGCTCTGGGAGTATGTTTGCCTATTCGTTGAAGTAGAAGAGTGCTAGACCTGTCGTTGTCTTCAGGTCTCTTCTGATTTTATTAATATGTGTAATTCCTAGTTTGAATCATGCTGCTAGTGGATCATCACACAGGGATATGTAGCAATTTAAAATGTAGATTAAGCAAAAATATTAAGAAGGCAATAATAAAGCATTCCAAAATAGAGAACTATATTCTTGAGAATTAGAACTTCCATTCAAACTTTTCAGAAAATATATACTCCTATGAGCATTTCATGTTAGAAAAATATCATTGAAATGGAATTTTACTGTGGGGCAGTAATCGAGAATGATGTCATGTTTTTTTTGCATCAAACCTAAATTCTTCCTTTTCCTTATGTACAAGTATTAATTATACTGCATGAGTATGATATATGTGGTTGTACCCAGACTGTAAAGAAAATACAATCCATCCCATGTAATATTGCTTTCAATAAACTATAGTAAAGACATTTTATAAAGCACCTACTACATGAGAACATTCAGTCAGCTACAATGTGTATTAAAAGCAGTACTATGATGCATATTAAATAAAGAACAATATGCAGATTAATATAATCTATAAAAGCTCTTGTCTTCCCATTTGGACTTTTCTTTGGGTAGGAGGCCTGGGACAATTTTTCTTTTCTAGTTGTTCATCGAAATGTCTCCTTCTAATTCTCTTTTTTAAATCTTGACAAGTTGATTGCCTTGTAAAATTTTGACAAAAAATGAAAGTGTTCCATAGTAGCATGACCAAGGCTGTTCGTTTTTGTGTAGGGAAAGCTATTGTCTACCGTATATCCATGTCTAGATTTAAATGCAGGAACATGTCCTCACTGTAGATTTACAACAGCTTCTGTAAACCAACCCCACTGCTATGCAGTGGGTTCTGACTCACTGCGGCCCTGCAGGATGGAGCACTTCTGCCTCCTAAAGTCTCCAGGCTGCACATCTTCATGGAAACAAAACGCCTTGTATTTATTCCCCACCCCCACCCCCCCACAGTGGTTGGCGGGTTCAAGTCACTGAATTTTTGGTTAGAAACAGAGTGCTTTCATCACTATGTCACCGGGGATGCTACAAGTTTCTAAAAATGATGCAAAACTAAGTTAGTATTCAACAAATCAATTCTATTTTCTGTGGCCGGAAGAGTTTTGCTTGGGGATATCATTTTAAGAACTGAGCAGATTTTACTGCACTGAACTTGTAGAGCTAGGAATCAGTCTCAAAGTATGAGATGATAATCAACATTTTGTATGGCCATTGTTTTGAGTCACGGCCATTTAGTTGCTAGACCTGATGGGCATGGTGCAATCTCTACAGACCCCAAACACAAACCAAGCCCACTGTCATGACACTGACGTAGCCACCCTCCAGGTCAAAGTAAATTTGTTCCATAGACTGTCTGAGGCTGTAAACCTTCATGGGTGCCGCCAGTTTCCTCTTTCTCCTGGGGAGCACTTGGTGGTTTTGAATTCCTGGCCTTGTGGTTAGCAACTTGTCACCTCTACAATATCAGGACTCTGAGTGCTTCTTGGGAACTCCTTAAGGTCAATACTAATCATGCAAAACAATCTACAATTCATAACCTGGCTTATTTGCTTTAAATCCAATCATAAAAATACCAAGGATTTCTGGGTGGAAGTTCTGAAGAATAGAGCTGGCAATAGAAAAAAATTTGCTGGACAAACTTTATATTAATGACTTTGCCCCATCAGGTAACAGAGGCTGCAAGGGAAATCTCAAGCCATGAGAGACCTGCAGAAGGAAAAGTAATGTAAGCATTTGTTTAACTGGGAGATGCTGCCAAATACATACAAGAATTGAACTAGAACTGGTAAAAACAGTGGCGTCTGGGCAAGGGAGAGAGTGGGGTCATATGGGTCAATCTCCTTGCTCTGGTTGCAGAATTTTATTCCAAATTCACTGGAATGTGCTCTTGATGGTTTTCTTGTCTTCTCTTTTCTGTTTCATGATTTAATTTCTTTTTTTTTTAGGCATCACCGCCCTCTGGTGGTGGAAGTAGGAGGCCCAGCCTTTGCTCCTGTGGAGCCACTGCTGGAATTGAACCTCCATCTCAGCTGGCCGCAGTCCTGTGCACAACCACTACGCCACCGGGGCTCAGCCCTCATGATATAATTTCAAAGAGTGATTAAGACTCAACAAAATTCAGAGAAATCGTTGCAGAAAGAAAACACATGATATGTATCATATTCAAAATCATTGTGTTGTTTTGTTATGGGTACAGGTGGTGCATTTATCCTAAAGAGCAAAATTAAGTATTAAAGTTTAATTTCAAGAAGTTGATCCTTCATTCGATTAATCAAGTTACACATCTCTGAATTAAGCCTGCATGTGCTTGAATGTTTCAGACACTGAATCCATGAGGAAGGGGAGATAGCACCTTTAGAAGTTGCCTTTAATTAAAAATGCATGTGGCCTACAGAGTGGCTCTGGCAGTCTATCTGTCAGGAGTGCTACCCTGGATCTAATGAGGCAATATCTTTCCAATGTTACATTCTATCATATCACATGGGTAAGCTTGAAATTGGCTATGGGAGGAATACTTAACACCATGAGCATTGGCAAAGCTATACTCAGAAATATTAATATGTAAGTGTTGCTTAATGGAGAATCTTTCATAATTTATGTTCCCTGCATTAAATAAGACCCAAATCTGGAATCTCAAAGATATAGAGTTAAAACAGGGCTATGGAATTTAAATCTATTACCATGGAAAGTTCTAGTGCTCTGACATGGAGTTCATATAGTGAACCTTTTTCTGAAAGTGTCTACCCTCTACTCAAGGATAGATCACCAATTATCTTCTGGGAACCACATTATGAACACGGCCAGAAGACCCTTCTGGACAACTCTGCTCCATCACACGGTGCCACTCTGAGTCAAAGTGCACTCCACTCCCACTAACAACAACTTATGTCTGGTAAAGTAAGCCCCAGAGTGGTTTTAATCGTAGCCTCTAAAATACATCTCCAAATCCCCAGACTGTGAATGTGATTTTACTGGGGAAATGATCATTACAAATGTAGTGAATTTGAGAGTATTAATCCGAGATCATCCTGGAAGATACGGGAAGACCGTAACCCAACAGTGAGTGGCCTAGAGAAGGGGACACAGAGGAGAAAGTGATGAAGGCAGACAGCAGAGCGACGGAGGCCACAAACGCAGGAAGTCCAGGAATGGCAGCCAAACACCAACCCACACAAACACCCAAACTCCCTGCCGTGGTGTCTATTTCAACACATGGCGACCACCAAGGTAGAGCTGCCCTGGGGAGCTTCTGAGATCGCAACTCGTTCTGGGAGGAGCTCTGGTGACTTAGTGGTTACGGCACTGGGTTTGGATCCACAAAGTGGGCAGTTCAAAACCACCAGCCTCTCTGAGAGGAAAAGACAGGACTTTCCACTCGGTTAAGATTTTCCATCTCAACCCACAGAGCCAGTTCTATAGGATAGGGTAGCTAAGAGTCAGCATCGACTTGATGGCAGTGAGTGAACGAGTAATATCTTTATGGAAGTAGACAAGCCTCTTATTTCTCCTCTAGCCACCAATCATTAGAAGAGGGGACTTTCTCCTAGAATCTCCAGCGGGAGTGAGGTGCTGCCAACCTGACCCCCCCCCACCCCCCGCAACCTGGGTTTGACCTTCTAACCTCCAGAGCTAATAAAATACATTTCTCTTGTTTTATGTAATCAGTTTGGAGTAATTTGTTACAGCAGCATTAGGAAACTGAGATATAGACCCATGAAAAGTTGGACTAATTCCAGTTCTTTCCTTTTGTTAAGACACATGCTGTTCCGGACACACAAGTTCAGGAGATACAACAGGCATCTTTCGGCTTTCATTTTCTGTTTGCATCAATTTTCTGCACAAGATAATTTGCCCAATCATCTGTCATCCACATGGATATCATGAGAAGCCTGCTTTCAGAATTTAGCATCTTTAGGTCATCTTTCCCAAACAGCTGAAATGAATCATTTCATCTGGCATTCTCCCATCTCCTCCTGAGCAAATGTTGGTTCTTTTTTTTTTTTTTCCTAACCCGGGGTTTTCTCAGCAGCTAGCAAGGTGTGATCAATACTAAACAGTGACAGTATGAGAGAGAAATATTGGTTGAAGAGGAAATGCCAAGCATTGTAAAATAAAAACTGAAGAAAATGTGTGACATGTATCTGAAAGCACAGAACTTTCATCGCTGCCGGGAGACCCTGAGTAAGCAGAAGCCAAGTCCCCTGAGAGTTTGCATGCAGCCGGAGCTTCCAGTTTTTGGAGACTGATTTCATGACACTTTATCCTCATTCCCTAGGCTTCCCGCTTTGTATTCTTGCATGCATTCACCTAGATTTAGTTCAAAGTGACTAAATGGGCATGTATTCCTTACAGAATATCTCTGAGTTATTGACTCAGGAGCTCTACTTCATTAATTGATAGTCTAAATGTCATTTAAAAGCATGTGAAGATGGCAATTTACACACACACACACACACACACACACACCTACACACAAAACAAAACCAGAAAGGAATCTCAATGATCAACCACTCACGCTTCGAAGTGCTAGCTAAGCTTCCACATGAAGTCTGTGGTAGTATAGGTGCTTTGCCCTCACATATTAATGGAAAGGTTGGTAATTCAAATTTAGTCAACAGAAGTTAGCCCTGTGGGCATTGGCTTTCGTAAAGATTACAATCAAGAGAGTCCTATGGAACTCAGTGCTACTTGGTAACCCATGAAATTGCCAATAATTAGAATCAACCTCGTGGCAATGGGTTGGGGGTGTTTGTTTTGTTTTCTCTTGGCTGAGCAGCCTCTAAAGTGCAGATTTGCAATTTATAAAGAACATGCCACAAAGTAAAAGATGTGTGGCATTTTTTGGTGCAGTGGATTGTACACTAGGCTGCTAAGCCCAAGGTCAGTGGCTTGAACTCACTAGCCGCCCCAAGGGAGGAAGGTGAGGCTTTCTACTCCAGTAAAGATTGATAGCCTTGGAAACCCTCAGAGCCTTTATTGTGTCGTAACCGACTAGATGGCAGTGAACTTGAGGTTTTTGAGTCCTTGGGGGAAAGTAGGTTTTAAATGTGTGGACAAATCAACATGCATGTAGGTGGATTTCTATAGACTATTCCTTTTTCATTGCTCTGAGCTCTGGGGACAGAGCTGGACTGCTAACTGAAATGTCGGTGGTTGAAGCCCACCAGTGCGGTGCGGGAGGTAAAGGTTTACAGCCTGGAAAACTCTGAGGGGTAACTCCACTTTGCTCTATTGGATCATTGTAAGTCTGTAGGATTTTTTTTGGGGGGTAAAATCAAGAATTGTATTATAGAAGTTTCAGCATCTGCACTTCTAGGGAGCACTCCAGCTGTACCTCTTCAAAGACAGATTTGAATGTTCTTCTGCCAGTCATGTTACTTTCAATATTCTTTGACAATACCAGCATTCAAACACATCAGTTCTTCTCCGTTCTGCCTTATTTGTCATCTACTGTTTCATGTATCTGGGTCAAAAAATACATGGCTTGGACCAGAAGAATAGCCATTAACCAAGGACTACAATTTTTTTAGCAAAGATAATTATCCGTCAATTTTAAACAAGTTATAATTCAAGAGAGGAATTTCATCCTATGGTTGCATAAAAAAAAAATCACTTGATTATGTAATGGCTAATGGCCTTGGATCCATCTCCAAATCTGGTTTAAAATGTAGCTGTTTCATACAATGTCCCATAGTGTAGGACAAAAGTATTTTACTGGGGCCCAATCTGGTAGAAGCAATGCTATGTGGGGCTTCAGGTGGTCATCTTTAATGATGTACAATTTTGACCCAAAAGAGAAATTTAGGGCATAGGTAGCAATGTGTGGATTAGCTGTTTTTTGTTGCTGTTCTTGTTAGGTGCCACTGAGTTGGTTCTGATTCCGAGCGAGCCGATGTACAACAGAAGACCACACTGCAGAGTCCTGGGCCGTCCTCAGAATTGTTCTTATGCCTGAGCTCATTCTTGCAGCCCCTATGTCAACCCCTCTCCCTGAGTTTCATTGCCCTGCCACACCAAGCATGATGTCTTTCTTCAAGGACCGGTCTCTCCTGAAAACATCTCCAAAGCACGTGAGATGAAGTCTCACCATGCTGGCTTCCAAGGACCATTCTGGCTATATTTCTTCCGTGAAAGATCTGTTTATTATTTTGGCACTCTGTGGGCCTTTCAATATTCTTCACCTGTGTCATAATCCATATGTATTGATTTTTCTTTGGTCTTCCATATTTCATTTATGCTTCTTTGTCTTACAAATTTTATTGAAAATCTATTATGTAGTAGATAATAGGCAGCTAAAAGTAAGTGACCATCAAATGGAGAGGTTTTAGAAAACCACTCCTCTAGATTTGATTCCAATTCATAGCGATCCCATAGGATGGGAACCTTGCTTTGGAGATTCCAATGCTGTCAATCTTTCCAAGAACAGACTTCCACATCTGTGTCCTGCAAATCAGCTGGGGGTTCAAACTTCCAACCCTTCTGTTAGCAGTGAAGTGCTTAAGCACAATGCTACTAGGGCTCCTTATTAAGAGGATCCAGACAATTAACAAATAATTAATAAATAAACAAATAGGATAAATGTTGCAGGGTAAATGCTATAAAAAACTAAATTGGGGGGATTGAGAATATAGTTGGGAGTGAGAATTGCTGTATTGGAAATAAAGGCTATTGTGATAGCATAATATAAGAAAAATGAGCATAGAAAAGGATGCACAACCCTGAAATGACAGTATATTTCAATAACAGCCAGAAAATCAGAAGGTTGGCATTTCCATAAATATTATTTCTCAGAACTAGACTTTGATGAGAAATTTATAGAAAAAAGCTCCAGGGTTATTCTCTGGTGAGAACTTTTAGTTCAAATATGCTCAGTTCTAAGATAAAATGCTTTCCATTTCTTGATTGTCGACCAGGTGGAAGGCAGGACCATACTCCTTGTAGAAGTAACATGGGGACATCTGACCTCTTCTAATGTCAGAGGGGGAAGAATGAGAATCAAGATTGCCACCAGCTCATGTTTCATTCTTATAAGGTAGAGGTCACATATAACTCCTCTCTCCCAACTTTTAACCATCTGCTGGCACCAGCAGTCCCTCCTTTAGCGCTCTCTCCTTCTCTGCTGGGTTCAATAATTTAGTACAGTGGTTATGCACAATTCACAGACTACACACATTTGGGGCATGTTAGGGAAGTAGCAAATCACTCTTCAGTATCAGGAATTACTGAGGATAAAGTTGGTCCATTAGGTCAGCTTTTTGATCGTGGCTGCAGACCCTCAGCTCCCTAGCATAGCCCTCAAAGCTGTTTAGTACACAGGACCTCCTTCTTCTAGTAAATCTCCTGTCCAATGGCAATCGGATCTCTTGTCCTGTGGGTCAGCATTCCCAGGTGCAGCCAGCTTGCTCTGTGCACCATCTCACACTGTCCCCTGGTTCTTCAGCCTTCATTTCTGTGCTGCACTTCTCACCTCCCCCTGCCTCACTGTTATGACAGCTCTCTCTGTCTCCCTTATTGAGCCAGGCCACCTTGTGTACATAGTCTCACCCAGTCATTTTGTGGGAAACATAAGACCATGAATAGCAAGAAGAAACAGAATAAACGATCCACTGAACCACCAGTCTTCTTTGGAAAGGGAAGAGTCACAGTTAGAAGGACCTAGAGAAGACTGAGGGAGAGGGCCAATAGTGTCTTAAAAAATAGGTCTCTCGGTGGTATAATGCACACAAATGGGTGGGGAGGATTGCTGATGCATACTAGAGAACCTGGCCAGATTTGTTTTAGCCTAATATGTACATTTTTTAAATTCATGCTTTAAATATCACACACCACAATCTCTTAAACTCTCCACAGCCTATCCTAATTCTGCTTCCTGGTGAATCTTCCAAAATTAACGGATTGCAAGTAGCATCTTTAGATAACTAGTCTGCAATGTAGGATCACATCCTAGAATTCAATGCTGTGTTACATCTGTAGAAACAATATTGATTTATGATATATTCTCATTGGCAGAAACACTGTAAATAATCCGTTTTCTGTTTTGGATATTTCTAGGTGTTCACAAAACTATTTGTGTTTTAGAAAAGTCAAATTATACTTTTAATCTCAATAGCAGAAACATGCTTTAAAGACACTGAAAAGTAGTAGTGGTTCATTTGGATACAAGTAAAATACAGGAACGATGGGCAAACAACATTTAGCTTTTATGCCATTAGAAATACTCTCTTAGGATGACCTCATCCCAATCTCCTTTGATCTTATAAGAGGTATCAAGACACAAATGCTGTCATTCTATCAGTAAATTGATCCATTTGAGTCGTGACATAACCAATTCATAAGCAAATCCCTAAGAAAGATGAATAAAAACTGCAATCCATGTTGCTCATGAAATCTTTTCCCCCAAGGTAATAGAAAATAAATCAACATAATAGATCATTCTGGCCTATCACACTGAAGTGGTAAATATCTGTGTGAGAAATACAGGCTTGTAAAGTTTATCAAAAGAAAATTGTCATAGAAACTATATGCCAACTTTGAGCTTACAAATTAAAGCCATTATGTGGAAATCTGTGCAATCTCAATTTATAAGATGGACAAAGAATTTAAAAGATATTGTGTGAAATTGAATGGAAATAATTATCTGCTCAACCCCTAATGAAGCTAAGCTTGACTATACATCTGAGAATTCTAGATCATTTTTAATGAAATTCTTCAATATGGAGATGATATTTTTTTTCTCACCAAGAACCTGTAGAATATGAGAAGGGTGATAGAGACCATCTTTGAAAAATACTTTGTTTTAAAAAATTGACTATCCTTCAATATCTAACTTCTTTTAGCAAGGGCCACGTTATTTCTTCTGGATCCTTACTGAATGTTTATTAACTGAGACTTTCTCAAGATGCTAATAGGTTGTCTGCCTTAGAGTTTCAGGAAATTATCTGCCTCTTATTTATCTTCCTTCCATGCTGCTTACTTTGTTGAGTACTTTTCAAGTTGGTCACAAGACCTTTACTTTGATCTTCTGCAAAGCATCTTCCAGAGAAATATCAGGTGTCATTAGAGCCAGCTTGAAAATATCCTGGAGTCTGACGTGGAACTCTCAGGTATTAATCACACCTCTGCAGGCCGTGTTTCCAATGGCAGCTTTGATGTCTAATCTGCTAGGTCAGATCCGGTCATGTCACTACACACTTTCCTCTGGTTATATCTCAAAGACCCTCAGACACGACTTATGAAACTAGGTCAGCAGGTGATCATTAGCAAAGAAATAAACTATTCTAATGACATATTTTTTTATTGGAATTAGTTGGTGGTTTGCTTTTCTTTGATTGACCCTTGGGATTGAGAAAGAAAGACATTCATTGTTTAGATGGAGATGTTTTTCTCTTTTTGCCAGAGAGAACCATCAAATCTGTATCTAAATATTGATACCGTTAAAGTCAAGTTATTATACTAGTTATTTAGCAGCATTTTACTCTAGTATTAAGTGAACTTTACAAATGCTGCATGATCCCCTCCATGTTGCTGGGTGTTGGACATGGTGCAGAGTGGAGGCCTCTGAGCTAGCACAAGCACATGACTTGAGCTACTTCTCAGAGTAAACAATTATTTACAAAGCACTTACTATTAACTAAGCTCTCTGTGACTACATGAAGAGCTATGAACTATATAAAGAACACGGCATCAGAATGAGAGGAAGGCTTATGAACAACTTGTGATATGCAGATGACATACCTTTGCTTGCTGAAAGGAAAGCGTGGGGAAATAACTAATGAAAATCAAAGATGACAGCTTTCAGTGGGGATTGCAACTCCATGTAAAACTCAAAACTCACTGGCATAAAATCAATTCTGACTCTTAGTGACTGTGTTAGTCCGAGGAGACTAGAGAGACAAATTCATCAACATGCATATGGATATAAGGGAAAGATCTATATACATGAGGAATGGAATTGGTTCAAATCCAGTGGCAGCTCTCGGGAGCAGCACTGGGTAGTGCCCATGACCACCAGAGGCAGTGATGCCCCAAAAAACGAACAAACAAAAAAGAGGAATGGAACATTGAGAAAGCATACCAACCTAGTCCAGTCCAAGATCACAAGCCCAATATCAGCCCATAAGTTCGATACCAGTATATAAAGTCTCCTTCTGACTTTTGAAGCACATGCAAAGACACCAGGACAATCACAGGCCAGGGGGTGCAGAGTGTTGTGTGTCATGGCAGTAGAAGCATCTCAGTGCTGGCAGGAGTCTCTATGTGACTTCTCAAGCCCCAACCCATGTGGCTTCTCCTCCAGCTCCTCCATTCTCCAGGAATCAGGATCGATTAGCATGCTGTCATCGCATCTTATCAGTAGTTTGTCTCCAACAGAGAGTGAGTCAAGTTTCTCTTCTCTAATTGGGAAAAATCACGAGACTTTCCAAAATTTTCAGGAGAAAGCCAAGCCCAGACAGAGGCCTCATTGGCTATCTGCAGAGTGACAGGCTAGACTCCAACCCTACATCCCAATCATGAAATTGACATCAAGTACATGACTGCCACCGTGACCTTATAGGGCAGAGTATCACTTCCTTTTGGGTTTCCAAGACTTTATATCTTTACAGGATGCACAGTCTCACCTTTCCTCAGCACAGTATCTGGTGGGTTTGAACTTCTGACTTTATAATTAACAACTGTAAAAGTTACATAATCTGTTGTCAATTTGAGACTCAAGGCTGAAGGGGTGGAATTTGGCCTATCAATTAAGTGACAGCTTCATGACCTCATTTGGAGGCACTAAGTGTATAAATAGCTCTCTGGAGGCCAGACATGTAGTCACTTCTTGTGAGACATTACTGCCGATGAGCCCAATAGAGCTACACTGATGCATACAGAGCCTGGAGCTGGAGGAACCACACGGAGACCCAGGCTAGTGTTGAGATGTTTACACCACCCACTGGCCTGTGATCTTCCCGTATTCGGCCTCATTGCATGTGCTTAATGACTCTGAAGAGGACTTTATAGATTGGTATTGGACATACAGGCTAATATAGAACTTATGGACTTGGTCCGGACAGGGGTGGGATGTTTTCCTTAATATACAATTATACTTTGATATAAAACTCTCTCTTACACACATATGAGTTTCTCTGGATTTGATTTTCTAGTCAACCTAGACAAACACATTTTGGTGCCAAAAGTGGGGAACTAGAGAAACAAAACATGAAGCTGACAAATGAATGCTTGTTGAATCTCTGCTTCATTGTAATTTTTCTTCTTTGGCTAGCCAGAGCTCAGATATGGCCATGCAGTTTACCATATTGTCTTCTGGAAAGAATATGAGAATTTAAAATTTTTATTCCTAGAAATTGTTTATGGTTAACCCTGTCTGAAATGGTGAAAATGATTTTGATTACTGTGACTCTTGAGGTCAGGTGGAAAAAGTGCTCTTGAATTCCTTAGAACTTTTTAGTGAAAATGATTGACAGAATGTCAAAATAGCTGACAAAAAGTCTGGTTCAGGCTTGATGAAGGCGGAGGCCTAATCTCATACTTTGTATCAATGGAATAGTTTAGATAAGGTTTAAGATAAATTAGATAAGGATTGAACTTGCCTGTTTTAAGAATTGATATTAGGATCTGGTTCTAATTTGCTTATACTGATTTCTTCTGCTCACTATTGCTGATATAATGATTGATAAAAATGATTATTGGGAAGTATGAAAATGGAGAGCTTATAAGTAAATTTGTCATCAGCCTTTAAATTTTTATTGTTAAATTGGTTTAGGACACACCTACAAAGAGGGCTCTGAAAGGATAATCCCCAAAGTGTCTTAAGTGCTCAGAACATTTGAGGGTGAAGAAACTTGCCTGTTGGGTTGCTGACATATTGAAGAGATTAAAAAAGGAACTCTGGATTTTTTTAGTTGTAAACTAGTGATTTTTGTCAGAATCTGGGAAAAAAGCAGGGAACATGCAGAAACTTTCTAGGACTGAACGTTAAAGGGAGTCTGTGGGCAGGCTGAAATGTTTCTTAGGTGACCACCTGGATCCACATATTGAGTGGAAGTGGGAAAAATGCAACAATAAAGAGTCTGGCCACTGACACTGTGGACCTGGTTTACAGGAACTAGAGTTGAGAGCAGGTTGACTGGCCTGAAGTTCATGACCTAACACAAGGGGGCTACAGTTGTTCAGAATTTGTGATGTGGCCTATGGTCTGAAGACAAGGCATCCAATGGGCACCCTGGTTAGGCTAAGTGAGGCAGCCTTGAACTGGAGCAGATGAAGAGATGATTTTTGAGCCTGTGAACTGGTACATATTGCTACTGACTTTTTGGATGGGCTGTCCTGATTTGACTTTGCTTATGGATGTGGACTTCACAAGGTTTCAAATGGAATGAAGATTCTTCTCATCAAGGAACATAACTGTCCCCACAGAGCATTGGTTTGATGTAAGTGGGCAGTATAGAAATTGGGTGCCCAAAATTGAGCAGATAAAGGCAGGAAGTGGCTGGCTTACAAACTTTAATAGGTAGGAGAATATATTCAGAGGAATATGTTCATATCAGTATGGTGTTGAAATTCACATTAATATAGGGCATTTTTGTTTTGTTCACTTACAGAATGTTATGTTTAAATGAGGGTGGCACATATTGAATTTGTATGCATTTTAGTTTTATCCTGTTAGGTACAGATATGATTTTATTATTGTTTGCTTGAAAATTATAAATGGCTAAACAGTTGTGTGAAAGTGTCAAATTGACAAGGGGTGATCTGTAGTAATTACATAATCTGCTGTCAGTTTGAGACACTTAAGAACGAATGGTTGCCACACCCACAGGGGGAAAGGCAGGAAGGGAGGAAGAAGATAGCTGGTCCAGTCTCCACGCTGAAACATGATGCTCAAAGGACTACACCCTTGCGGGGACCTAATGGGTCACAAAAAGGATGGGACAAACAACAACAAGACCTGTCACACTGTCTCCCTACTAAAGCAGAAAGTGACAGAGGACTTTTTGAGGGGTCACATGGTGTGGAAGCAATGTGGACTGACCACCCCCCCCCCCTCCCCACACACACACACAAATGAACCAAATCAAGAAGGGAGCAGTCTTGGTCAGACAGTTGGGAGGAGAGAAAGATGGGTCCAATGGTTCCTGGGGGGCACGGGGGAAGGGGGCGTGCACAGACACTTGGATGGGGGTGGGGGGGGGATAACAACAAGTGTTCCGGAATCGGTGGCAGGGACGGAGGCCTGGTATGGTTTAAGCAAGGATAATGTAACTGAGAGGAAGTACTAAAACTCCAATGAAAGTGGAACATGATGGTGGGACAGGAGGGAGATGGAAGGAAGTAGAGAAAAGAATTAGAAGGCAAAGGGCACTTGCAGAGGTCTAAACATAGGCATGTACATACATAAATATAATTATCTATGATAAGGAGGGAATAAATCTAAGAACATATATTTATAGTGTAAGTACTGTGGTACAAAGTGGAACTTGGGCCCTCACCCAGGTGCTCCCTTAATGCAAGAACACTTTGTTCTATGAATTTGGTATTCCATGATACTCACTGGCCCAAAATGATCACTGAAATAAAATGGGTGCATAAGCCAATGTGGTGAAGAAAGCTGATGGTGCCCAGCTATCAAAGGATATAGCATCTGGGCTCTTAAAAACCTAAAGATAAAAAAAGACCATCACCTGGGAAGTGGACATGTTTACACAGAAGAAGCATACCAGCCAATGTGGCCATGAGGTGTTGATTAGGCATCAAACAAGGGAAAAAAGACATGTCACTGTGTGTGCACCTTCCCAAGGCATCCACTGAGGTCATGTGGGAGCATGAGCAAGAGTGGTGAAGAAATTCAATGGTGCCCAGCTATCAAAAGATGCAGTGTCTGGGGTCTTAAAGGCTTGAGCATAAACAAGCAGCCATCTAGCCCAGGAGCAACAAAGTCCACCATTAAAGAAGCACACTAGCCCTGTGCGACCATGAGGTGTTGAAACAATCATGTATCAGGTGTCAAAAAACAAAAATCAAAATCAATTGATCAATTGATTCCTGATTTGATCACTGAACCAACTGCAAGGATCTATCTGCAAGGATAACCTCCTATCTGGGGGACATACATCAAAGGAGTAGGCTGGCAGAGAGGTTAGGCAGTGTAAGATATGACAGAACAATAATAATTTATAAAGTTTTCAGGGTTGATGGGGGAGGGAGAACAGGGACAGAGGGAAAAAGATGAGAAGCCAGTATCAAGGGCTCTGGTGGAAAAGCAGATATTTAGAGAAATACAACAGCAGAAGACATGTGAAGGTGCCTGGCACAGTGTATGTATTTATGTATTGTGAAAAACGATGTATGAGCCCCCAATAAGATGATTTTAAGAAAAAAGAAAAAAAAGAATGAAGTGGTGCAGTTTGGCCTGTCAATCAGGTCACAGCTTGATTGTCTCTTTTGGAGGTGCTCGGGAGATAAATAACTTGCTTGAGGCAGGCAGGTACTCACTCCTGCAGGACATTCCTGAAGAGCCTGAAGGAGCTTATAGCTTATAGCTGATGAAGCTGATGCAGCCGGAGCCCTGGAACTGGAGGAGCCCTTTGGAGCCCCACGCCAGCGCTGAGACCTTCCACCACCACTGGATCCACAGGACTTTCCAGCTGCTGGCCCGTGATCATCCTGCATCTGGCATCATTGCATGTGTCCAGTGAGTCTGAAGAGGAATTTATAGATAGTATCGGGCATATGGGTTAATATGGAACTTATGGATTTGATCTTGGACTGTGCTGAGATGTTTTCTTAATATACAGTTACTCATTGATATAAAACTCTCTCTTTCACACACATGAGTGTCTCTGGATTTATTTCTCTAGTCAACACAGACCAGCACAGCCGCTCAGTGCATAGTCCATTATGTTACCTTCTTAGAAAGAAAATCTAAGTCTTTATAACTAGGCCAATATGCAACTTCATGATTAATGGAGAAAACTGTGAGGGATTTCATCTTTTTTGGATCCAAAGTCAGTGTTTACGGAGGGACCTGTCAAGAAATTGAATGATGTATGACATTGGAGAAATCTGCTGCACAAGATGACCACAAAGTGTTGAAGAGCAAAGATGTCACTTTGAGGACTAAGGGGCACTTCACTCAAGTCATGGTATTTTTTTTTTGTTTTTTGGGGGGCATCACTGCCCTCTGGTGGTGGGAGTAGGAGGCCCAGCCTTTGCTTCTGTGGAGCCGCTGCTGGAATTGAACCTCCATCCCAGTGGGCCGCAGTCCTGCGCACAACCACTACACCACCGGGGCTCAGCCCTAAGTCATGGTATTTTCAAGGACCTCATATGAATGTGAAAGTTAGACAGTGAATACAGAAGTCTACATATGAATTGACACATTTGAAGTAGAGTGCTGGAAAACAATACTGAAAGTACCATGGGCTTCCAAAAGAAGAAGCAAATCTGTCTTGGAAAAAGTGTAGTCAGAATGCTCCTTAGAGGCTAGAAAGACAAGACTTTGCCTCAACTACTTTGTACAGGTTACTAAGAAAGACCAAGCTCGAGAAAATAGCATCATGCTCACCAACGTAGACAGCAAAAGAGACAAAGACCCTCAAGGATAGAGATTGACACAGTGGCTAAATCAATGGGCTCAAACATAGCAATGATTGTGAGGTTTGTATTTCACTCTGTTCTACACAGGAACTCTGTGGGCCAGAACTGACTGTACAGAACCTAATCTCAACAACGTCTACTTGTAAATTCTATGTTGTTATTCATTTAATTCCCACAATGATCCTCTTTGTCCTACTTCTACTGTCATGTGCCCACTCTTTGTCCATCAGTTTGCTGTATTCTGATGACTTCCGTGTTCCCATGGCACCAGTGTTTCAAATGATCATTGAGTCAAATGTGGTGGACAGGTTGAAATATATGTCTTAGGAAATGGCCTTTGAAAACCTTATGAAGAGTATCTGATACTTTATAGTATCAAAGCACCTCAGATCAGAAGGTGCTTAAAATATAATGGGTGAAAAGCTGCCCCAACAAGGTAGAATAGAAACTAAAGCCTTCAGGACCTTCATTTACTAATGCAGCATGACTCAAAATGAGGACAAATAGCTGGAAATCACCATTAATAATCAGAATGTGAAATGGATGAAGTTTAAATTCTAGAAAAATTGGAAGTGTTTTATTGATTGCATATTTTTCTATATGACTCATAAAAATTATAATTAACTTTGCAAACAATGGGAATTCCGGGATGCTTTCAGTGTGTTCAGGTACAACCTCTACATAGATCATGTGGTTGCCATTTGAGCATAACCAGGGGATGCCTTGGAAGGTCTTAAAATCAAGAGAGATGAGCAGTGGGTTGTATCCTTTCACTCAGCATTCAATCTGTATGCTGAGCAAACAACCAGAGAGCTGTAAAATATAAAGAGGAACACAGCATCCTATAAGAAGACTCATTATAAAAAAAATAATAAAAAAGAAGACTCATTACAACCTCCGATATGCAGAAAGCACTGCCATGCTTACTAAAAGCATAGAGGAATTGAAGCACTTTCTTTCTGCATGTTTCTCTTTTTTCTTATTAGTCATTTTATTGGGAGCTTTTACAGATGTCACAACATTCCATAATTCAAATGTATCGAGAATACTCGTACAATTACCAGTATAATAAGTTTCAAAGCATTTTCTTTCTTCTTGAATTCTTTGATATCAGCTCCCCTTTACACCCTCCTTCCCCCATCAGGAACTCTAATTGTTATTTTTATATATTATTATTTCTGATGAAGGTTAAAGACTTCAGTTTTCAGTATGGATTATACCACCACACAAAGAAAAGAAACATTGTCCCTATTGGACCAATGAGCAATATCGTGATACAGGAAATTACTGACGTATCAAGTGTTTCATTTTACCTGAATGTACAGTCAACGACAGTGAAACCAGTACTGATATGATCAAATGGCATATGGCTCTGAGAAAAATCTGTGGCAAAAGATCTCTTTCAAGGGTTGGAAAGCGAAGGTGCCATTACAAAGACTAAGATGCACTAGACTCAAGCCACCATATCTTCAATGGCCTCTGATACCCAGAGAAGCTGAACAACCAATAAGGAAGACTGAGGAGGAACTGCTTCCTTTGAATTGTGGTATGTAATATTGGAAGTACCGTGGAATGCCAGAAGAAGAAATAAATCTGCCTTGGATTAAGTGCAGCCAGAATGCTCCTTAGAAGTGAAGAGGACAAGACTTTTTCTTACGGATTTTGGACCTCTTCTTAGGAGAGACAGATCCTTGGAAAAGGACAGACATCATACTTGTTAAAGTGGAGGGTCAACACAAAGAGAAGAGGGCCCTCTGTGAGATGGACTGCCTGTAGCAAAGGACTCAAACAGAACAATGACTGTGAGGAAGACACAGGACGGGGCAGTGTTTCGTCTGCCATGCACTGAGGTGTTATGTATTGGCGCTGAAGAGCACATCCAACAACAACAGTAGTAGCCTACATTTTCCTCATGAAAGAATCTGGATTCTGGAACGTTAAACACTCATCTGTGATTACACAGCCCAGTGTCAGGTGCACCCACCAGAAGATATCTGCGGATCCCTCCCACCGGCTGAAAGACCCACTGCTCCTCTAGACTTTGCTTCCCCAAATGCCATTCAGGGATTCCAGCTCAGAATCCCCTGGGAGCGTTTTAGAAATTCAGGATCTCAGTCCCAGCTCAGACATACAAAACCAGGATTTACATTTCAAAATAAAGCCCCATGCATCTCTATGTGTACACACTGAGATTTCAGCATGATAATTCCATGAATAATCAAAGGGAGCTGAGGACAGCTCTCAGCGCCAATCCCTCAACCACCCATGCTATGTAAGAAGAAGGTTTGCTAAAGGAAAATGAATTTTTCTGCCCAAAGTCTTAGTGTTCAGGTGTCAGAAGCAGCTTGTTAGATGCAATTGTAACTAGAAGGTAGCTTCCTATGAGACACCTGGGGAGAAAACAAACCCAGGTAGACATTACATTAATGATCCCATTTAGCAAACACCAACATCGCCTACTCTTTGCCAGGCACTGTATGAGGTGCTCCCTTAGCAATTTCCCAAGGGAGGTGGGAGTTCTCTGCTACTTCCCACTCTCTGTGATTTAGTCTCTCTCTTTCTGCTTTTACTGTCGCATTGATAATAGAGTGGCATCTGCAGCTCTACTAATGCTTCCTTCTGAGTCTTTCTTGTCAATTCATTCATTTAGTCAACAAATATTTAGAGTGTGCATGGCATTGTGGAAGTCTATTGTGTTTAGACACATTTATCTTTTTCACTAGAGTATAAATACTGAAGCAATTTTTTCAACAGCACATATTTTTAAATGATTTTCCATTGGGCTTTTTAAAATTCTGGTACACTTACCATAAATTTTATGATGAACAGAATGTTTCCAGTTTAAGAATATTAGAACTTTTAACAATTTCTTCCTTGGAAATCTGTCTCAAAGAGGAATGGATTTAGGAAACAAGTTTTTAATGTCTCTTTCGTCCTTTAACTTGCATACTATTAAGTTCAGTAGAATGTCCAATCCCCACCCCCCAAACCAACACATTGATAATAAAAATTTAATAGACTTTATATTATTTGCCTTTATCCCAGACTGACCTGTTATATGCCAACTCTATTAGAGTACCTGACACAGATGATGAAGTTAAACATTTCAAGTCCCTCTTTAAGAATCATTTACCATACCAAAAGTATTATAAAAGTCATTCACTGGAAGTTCCTTTCCTTTTACAAAGCTATCCCCATAACTCTGGGGTCGTTTAACTCTGTCCTACAGGGCCATTATGAATGAGAATGGACTGGATGACAATGGGCTACTTTTAGGTTCCAGTTATGGAGGGGGCTTGAAAGAGTTAGTGGGAAGAAAATAAAAGTTAATTGTGTTTTCCCACTAAGCTTTTAAATTCTCCTTGTATAGCCATGCAATCATCACCCAAGCCATCTCTATCACCTTGGGAAGTTGCTATTTGTTGGCCTTTGTCCCTTTCCCAAAAATCATGCTTACTGATTTAAATATATAATGTCTAAGGGTTAAGAGCTTGGCTGCTAACTGAAAGATTGGTCATTCAAATCTACCTCAGGTCTCCACAGGAGGAAGGGCCGGGATTCTGCTTCCAAAAAGATTACAGACAAGAATACCTCTGGAGCAGTTCTGTTGACATAGAACCAACTCCAGAGCACCCAACAACAATGACAATAAGCATTCTGAAATAAGTGATATTAATTTATTCTAACATGAAAAAGAACATGCATATGCATGTCGTCAAGTTTCCATGTCTGACACGTAACTAAGTTTCCATGACTGGCATGTCACCAAATTTCCATGTCTGGTTCCAATTCCTTAACCACTACAAGACTTTGATTCCCTACATAAATACCAAAGTGCCAAAACTGTCATTTGCAACATTGAATCTAGTCAGTTCCATGCAAGCATGTCTCTCTCTCTGTCTATTCTCTCAGGTAGGTGTGCACTTGTCTGTGATCCTAGTACAGCTTCACAGCAGGTGGTACCACACTTGATTAATTCCCTCCACCTTCTATTTCAGTGATTTGCTCAGTAAGTAATAATTCAGTAAGTAAAATATAAGGTGCTGTCTTCTTATATTTCTAGCTCTTTTTACTCTTCCTACATACGTTTTTCTGTTTCCCAATGATGTAGGGAGACTGGTCATATGTCTCAAATAATATAGCACCACAGATGATATACACATGTTCCTATTAGCTGTGATGTTATACTAACCCACACTTAGAATAGTAAAATCATAATAATTAGAATGCCCAGTTATTTAAAATTTATGACTTATAAGGCTCTGCTAAGTAATTTACTTGTCAGAATTGAGTTGGTGGCAAATGGTTGGTTTTCAATAACATTCCCATTTCATGGTTAAAGCAGCCACTAAAACCAGGTATCTTTGATTTTTATCTCACCTCTACTTCTCACTAAGTGGACACATTTCTCGAAGTGCATGTGTTTCACTTTAATCATCTTTGAAATGGGATAATAATCATACCTACCTAATTCGTGAGGAGGGATCCCTGGTGGCATAGGGATTACTCTTTGGGCTGTGATTCTCAAGGTCTGAAGTTCAAAGCAACCAACTGTTTCACAGGAGAGAAATGGGGCTTTCTATTCTTGTAAAGACTTTTTTTGGGGGGCATCACTGCCCTCTGGTGGTGGGAGTAGGAGGCCCAGCCTTGCTGTTGGATTTGAACCTCCAACCCAGTGGGCCGCAGGCCCGTGCACAACCATTACGCCACCGGGGCTCAGCCCATTGCAAAGAGTTTTGGAAACTTAGAGTGGCAATTCCACTCTGTCCTATAGGGTCACTCTAAGGAAGTATTGCATCAGTGGCAGTGAGTTCAAGCAATATAAGATACTAAGCAAAGTGTTTAGTATTGTGTTAGACCAGGTTGACTAGAGAAACAAATCCAGAAGCACTCATATGTATAAGAGCTTTATATCAAGAAGTGGTTACATATCAGGAAGACATAACTGCCCAGTACAATGCAAGTCCATAAGTTTGATACTAGTCTGTAAAGAACTCATCAGACTCATGTTGCCACATGCAATGGTGCAGAATGCAGGACGAGCACAGGCTGGTGGGAGCAAAGTCTCTTGGACCGAATGGTGGTGGAAGCATCACAAGGCTCTGGCAGGTGTCCTTGAGGCTCATGAACAGGAAGGTGAAGGCCAGGACCCTCCCCAGGAGAAAGTCACATGCACTAGGAAGAACCCTCAGGCTGCTACCGGATTGACAGGTTAGACTCCACCCCGTGCATTTTCTTTCTTTTTTCTTAATAAATCATTTTATTGGGGGCTTGTACATGGCTTTTCACAATACATAAATACCTATACTGTGCCAAGCACCTTCACAAACCTGCTGCCGTTGTCATTCTCCAAACACCTGCTCTTCCACTTGAGCCCTTGATATCAGCCCCCATCCCTTCCCTTCCATCTTTGCTCCCCCCACCAACCCTCAATGCTTTATAAATTATTATTGTTTTGACATATCTTACAATCTGACATCTCCCCTCACCCACTTCTCCGATGTCTGTCCTCCAGATAGGAGATGTAGATCTTTGTAATTGTCTCCCCCCTCTCTACTACACACTCCCTCCACCCATCCGGTAACTCCACTCTCACCTTGGGTCTTGAGGAGTTCATCTGTCCTGTGTTCCCCACATTTTCAGCTCCTCTCTCTACCAGGGCACCTCCTCCAGTCCAGCTGGATTTGTAAGGTAGAATTGGGACCATGATAGTTGGGGTGAAGAAGCCTTCAGGAACTAGAGGAAAGAAGTATGTTTCATAACTGCCTCACTGCACCTTGACTGGCCTGTCTCCTCCCACTACTCCTTTGTAAGGGGGTGTCCAATTGCCCACAAATAGGCCTTGGGTCCCCAACCTGCTCTCTCCCTCATTCATAGGGGTGTGATTCTTGTTCTTTGATGTTTGATATCTGCTCCCTTCAACCCCTCATGATCACACAGGCTGATATGCTTCTTCCATATGGGCTTTGCTACTTCTGTGCTAGATGGCATCTTGTTTACCTTCAAGCTTTGAAGACCCCAAATGATTTATCATTTAGTAGGTGGGCACCATCAGCTTCCTCCATTCTGTTTGCCTCTGCCCTCTTTTGTCTTCAGTGATCATGTGAGAGGGTGAGCACATAATGATATGAGTTTTGTTCTTTGATGTCTGATACCTGATTCTTTCCACACCTCATGGTTGCACAGGCTGGTGTGCTTCTTCTATGGTGGGCTTTGTTGCTCCTGAGCTATATGACCACCTGCTTACTCACAAGTCTTTAAGACCTCAGACACTATATCTTTAGATAGCCGTGTACCATCAGCTTTCTTCACCATTCTTGCTCATGCCCCCACATGGCCTCAGTGATTGTCTCAGGAAGGCACACACACAGTGATATGATTTTTCCTGTTTGATGCCTGAGACCTGATCCTTTCGACACCATGTGGCCACACTGTGCTTCTTTCGTGTGGGCTTGGATACTTCTCAAATAGATGGCCACTTGTTTATCTTCAAGCTTTGAGACCTCAGATGTTATATCCTTTGATAGCTGGGTGCCATCAACTTCCTTCACCACATTGGCTGATGCTCCCATTTGACTTTGGTGATCATATGGATCCAGTGAACATCATGAAGTACCAGATTACTAGAACAAAGTGTTCTTGCATTGAGTAAGTGCCTGGGTGGGGGTGCAAGGTCCATCTGCTACTTAGCACTAAACCTATAAATATATGTACCTGGATTTATTCCCTCATCATAAATAATTATACTTACATATGTACATGCCTGTGTTTAGTGCCCTTTGCCTTCTAGTTCCCTTCTTTATTTCCTTCTACCTTTCTCCTGTCCCACTATCATGGTAAGCCTCTCTTTGAGGCCATACATTTTTATATCTTCAAATTGACATGAAATTATGTAACTACCCCAAGCACATAACATTTTGGAGTCAATTTTATCTAATTAAAAAAATTTTTAATCATCAGGGCTGAGCCCCAGTGGCGTAGTAGTTGTGTGCAGTACTGCAGCCCACTGGATTGGCAGTTCAAATCCAGCAGCAGCTCTCCAGGAGCAAGTCTGGACCTCCTACTCCCACCAGAGGACAGTGATGCCCTCCCCCCAAATAAGCCTAGCTTATTGTTTTCTAAACTCAAGAGGAGTTTTTTGGTTGTTCAAATAGCTGAACATTAAAATCTAGGTAAGACAGTAGCATCATTATTTTTTGTAAGAGAGTTGTAAGATACAGTATATAAATAGACTCTTGATAAACCTACTAGATCATATCCATAATAAGTAATTTTATGAGACAATTGGATAGCCATATACAAAGTGAGAAAGAAAGAACTTATTTTGGGCCCTTTCTTCACATGATGAACAAAAATTAACTTAAAATAGACTATCAACTTAAATATAAAATCTAATAATATAAAGTCTAAGAAAAATACAGATGTAAGTCTTCATATCTTAATAACATTAAGCAATGATTTCAGAGACATGATAATAAAAGACCAGCCATCAAAGTAAATATACATATATATACACAAGTTGGACACACTTAAAAGTAAACTTATGTACCTCAAAGGACCCTGCTAAGAAAAATTAAGATCTCCACAGAATGGGAGATTTTTGTAAGTTATATTTGTAAAACAGAGCCCCAATGGCATGGTCAGCAAAGAACTGGACTGCTAACCCCAATGTGGATGGTTCAAATCCACCAGTAAATCCAAGGGAAAAAGATGAGGCTCTCTAGTTCTATAACTCTTTACACCCCCAGAAATCCTCTTTAGGGCCACTATGAGTCAGAAAGGACTAAATGGTGGTGGCTGTGGCTACTAACACAGTGAGTTTGGCTACTAAATGTAGTGTGTTTAATTTAGAGGAAATTTTATTTTTCTAATTTTCCTTTTTGAATACTCCAATCAGTCTAGTCCAAATGATTAATATTTCGCTCCTTTATAGATAGTTCCTCAATCACTATTTGGCTTCTTGTTCCCATAGACATGTGGGTAGAACTGAAAAGGGACTTGTATTTAGACTATCTAAAGAGACTTTACCCTTTAATAATCAAAGATAATGCAATTAAATCTAAATAGACATTTCTACAGAGAAACTACAAAAAGACACTCTCACTAGTGCACTCCTAAATATAACCTCACAGGAAAGGAAAGCATGTATCCGTATACAATTGTACACAATACACCCAGAAACATCATTAATTATGGTAAAAAGGTAGGTAAATTTCAAGTATGTGCTAATTGATAAGTGGATGGATGATATGTGGCATATCCATATTATTAAACAAAAATAAAAAATAAGGATCAGTATAAAGGCTACACGAGTGATGATGAATCTTGCCAACATTATGCTCACTGTAGGAAATCAATCACAAAGGACTACATACTGTATGGTGCCATTTATATGAAATCTACACAAGAGGGAAGCTTATAGCGTTAGACAGAAGATGGATAATTGCCTAGAGTTGATGAAAAGTTCTTGTGTGGTTCAGATAGATAAATATTGGATTCCTAACCTGATTACTGGCCAAAGGTTGGGGGTTCTAATTCCCCCCATGACAAGTAGAACGGAAGGTCCCATGGCTTACTTCTAAAGTGCCTTCAAAACTCTGTAGCGTGCAGTTGCATGCTGCAACAAATAGGGTCATGATGAGTTGGAATCACCTTGAGGGATTGTTTTGTTTGGGTTGCTATGGTCCAGGGCTGAGGAGAAAAGGGGGATTGGGCTATCAAAATTAAGAGAGCTTCTTTTTGGGGTAACGGATATGTTCTAAAACGTATTATGGTGAAAGTTGCACGACTCTCTGACTAGATTAAGCCATTGAATTGTGCACTTTCAAGCAGTAAAACGCTATCAGATGCTCTTTTGTTTATTTTCTATAAAAAGATAAAATACAAAGTTTTTGATTCTTCATTTCACAATCAGGCAAGCTCCCTAGAAAAATAGACTTTAAAGGAAGTACTTAACTATAAAATGGGCAAATACATAGACACACACAGGAAATCCCTGGTAGATACAATGCAATTTCTTAATACTATGAAATACATATTTAGTAAAACATGTTGTTCCTAAGATGGCATCAGTGTTAAAGCTTTATAATATATTTATTTTTTTGTTTTTTTAATATTTATTGTTTAATGTGATAAAAGGAGTAATATCAGAATTAGCATAAGTATAAATGTTTGAGTTTATGATTCTCTTCAATATTAAAGAGATACTACTTTAATTTTAAATATTTTTAATTTATTATCTATAGTCTAAGGAAACAAGAAGCCAAATAGTGACTTAGGAGTTATCTATAAAGGATCAAAATGTTAATCATTTAGACTAGATTGGTGTATGTGGTGGTCATGTGCTTATGTTAACTTCATGATTGAGATGTAGGGGTGGAATCTGGCCTGTTAATCTGGACATAGCCATTGAGTAGCCAATGAGACCTCCCTGTGGGCATGGCTTTCTCCTGAGACTTCTGGGAAATCTTGCAATATTTCACTGATGGAGATGAGAAGCTATCTCCCTAGTTGTTGGGAGTTAGTCTCAGAGACGATGAACCACAGACAAGATGGCAGCTTCCGAGGAGCTGGACGAACCAGAGGAGAAGCCTTGTAGCCTTGCCCTGATGGGACCAGACCTCTGAAGCTGGACAAGCCACGTGGAGACCCCTGCAAGTGCCGAGTTGCTTCTACCATCACTGGATGCTGTTGATGGACCCTGAGCCCTGGAAGCGAGGAGTCCTGGGGAGACCCCAGCCAGTGCCGGGACTCTGCACCCACTGGCCTGTGACTTCGTGATTCAGAAGGAGACTTTATAGACTGATATTGGGCATATGGGTTAGTATTGGACTTATGATTTTGAACTGGACTGGGTTGAGATATTTTCTTAATGTCCTATTCCTCTTGCTTATAAACCATATCCTTATATCCATATGCGTGTCTATGAAATTTGTTTCTCTAGTTTACCCAGACTAACACAGTGTATTCAAAAAGAAAAATAGGATAATAAAATTTCCTCTAAATTAAACAAGCATTAGAAGCCAAACTCACTGTGTTAGGCTGGGTTGTCTAGAGAAACACATGAGGACACTAATCAGTGTACACATATATCGAGGCAACCTCACATCAAGAATTTGCCCCAGTCCAGTCCAATTCAAGTCCATTGGTCCAAAGTTGCCCAGGCTCTCCTCAGACTCACAGAGCTGCAGACCGAGGCCACAGAAAGGTGGAGCAGGAAGCAGGGACATGACATCACAGGCTGGTGAGTGCACGGTCACATGGGTCCAAGGTTAGAGGATGCATGTCAGGGCACCAACACCTCTCTGGATCTGGGCACCCACATGGGAACGCCCATGGAGGCACACACAAAGTCCCAGTGGAAAGCTAGGGGAGAGGAAGGCAAAGTGGCTGAGAGGAACCACCTCTGTTCAATCTTGCTCTTTTACAAAAAGTCACGTCCCTAAGGAGGGATTAACAGGCTGAACTCTGACCCTTGGCAAGAATGTCTAGTTCACATAATACCTACCTACTATGTCCATGTGTGAGTTATTCAGAGTACACACTATCAAGTCTGAATTTTCTAGGCTGAACCAGCAGAAAAAATAAAAATGGTCGGATAAACTGCTGAAGTAAACAACATCTCCATACATATTCCATCCAGTGAGTCACAGATGCGCTTTTGTCTGATGCCAGAGTAGAGAATGACCCGAATCCCTGGTTGCACATCACGTGATACTGAGGGCAACAGATTAATGACCCTCCGAATTTGCAATTGCAGGTGTGAATCTAGCAATGATGGAACTATTAAGAGCTTCTAGTTAAAGAAAATAAACAGGTAAATGTAAAAACTGCACCTGATTTACATAATATTATTTCCTTTTAGCAAACGGCATCTGCTTAGTGGTTCGTGTAAACAAGTGAGATTCTATAGTTATCTGTGGCCTTTCCCTTCAATTGGTAATTATCAAATTTCAGTGCCTAATTTTTTGTTGAATACTTGTCAAAACGCATACGTATACACCTACCTTCCTAAACAACATAAAAGATCTACCCTTAGAAGGAAGAGCTACTGGAGTCAACTACCAAGTATAGGAACTACAAGAGACCATATTTCAAATGATGTGTCACAAAAGGATATGCAGCTAAGTGGGTGGAAATAGGAAGACACTGGCAATCTAGTCCCTGATAAAGCATGTAGACTCTTGGGAAAATAATGACACATTTCTAGTCACTCGAGAGAACTGAAACAAAACTCAGTGCTTCCTTTGGCTGTCTAAGCACTAAAATTGGAGCGAAGCAGGAAGGATTGGCATGTCGCTGTGTAAGGTTGTCACACAAATTTCTGAAGTGTTCCCTGTATATTTGAACATGGCAAACCCAAGGAGGACATAGGAAGGATGCTGCTGCATTGTGGGGATAGTAAAGGTGTATTTACTGTTGCATTGAAAACTAACTGGTTCTGTAGATTTCTGACCAAATGACAATGAAAAGATTGATTGTCAAAAATAAAAGTTAAATGAGAAAAAACGCAACAAAATCAGGGAGGTTTCTTAACACTCCTTAAAACTGTGTTTCTCAAACATTCTCCTTCCAGTCCAAATTTCCCCTCTGTCCTCAGTAATGCTGATTGCACCCATCATAGAAAGGGGGGGGGAAATTGTAGCCAGGTACTTGTTTTGTAAGCATAAAGGTCCATCACTCTTAGTTCATACTTTGAATGGGGTAAGCACTCACAAAATCACTTTAACAGCTAGCAATTGTTTATATTCAATAATTTATCAATCTTGGGGAAAGATAGCATCTTTATTGTTTTGTAGGTTACAAGCAGAAAGACAAAGAATATAAATAAATAAAAAAGAAAAAGAAAAATGCATTGTAAATGACGAGAAGAAATTCACTTTAAAGAAATTCTTAAGTGTTTTTTTCAGTCGTGTTTCTTCACGTTGACTTTTGGTAGATTTTTATTTTTCATTTGCTACAGGTGCTCAGTTTGACTGAAGGCCTGGGCTTGTATGGTATCCCACTCACTCAGTACTATCAAGTCCATTCTGACTTCTTGTGACCTTATGGGGCAGAAGAGAAATAGCCCTTTAGGTTCGTGCGGCTATAAATCTTTATGGAAGCAGAATCTGTTGTTAGCTGTTCAACACACAACCCACAATACCATCAGGACTCCTTTATGTGATATTGTTGCTGTTTGGTACCTTTATGTCGATTCTAATTCATACTATCCCAGTGCACAACAGAATTGGTCTTATGGTTGAGTGCATTGGTGCCACCACTGGATCCACAAGATCCCCCACCCACTGGCCTGTGATCTTCTTCCTGCATTTGGCATAATTGTCTGTGATTCATGAATCTGAAGAGGATTTTATAGACAGGTATTGGACATATGAGTTATGAAAGCTTATGAACTTGATCTGGACTGGGATGTTTTCTCAATCTTTATCTATTCTTGTATACAAAGCTTTTTCTTATACTATGAGTGTCTATGAATGTGTTTCTCTCCTCTACCCAGACTGACACAGTTTTATTACTGTAAAAAGAACAAAAGCTAGCCAACCATCATAAGATTCCGATGATTCAAATGCATAACATATCCTCAATACTACAAAATTTTCCCAAGACTGGAATATTTTGGTCGGTCCTTATAATCAGAGGGGTTAAAGTCTCACATTTGTTGCAGTAAAAAACAAAAACCAAATTCGCTGCCATCAAGTTGGTGCTGACTCCTTATGACCCCATAAGATAAAGTAGATAAAGCCCCTTTGGGTTTCTGAGAGGAGAACTGTTTAAGGGAATAGAAAGATCCATTTTTCTCCTGTAGACTGGCTGCTGGTCTTAACCTGCTAATCATGCAATTAGTAGCTTATGCACAACCATTCCATCATCAATGCTCCTTAGAAGTCAATAAAGTTAATAAAGGACTATAACCTATAACCTAGGGGACAGTGGTGTTTCATTGATATAATTCTTGAATGCAGGAGACTCGGGTTCAAGTTCCCACACAATTCATCTGTCAGTGAATTCATGCACATTTCTACAACGCTGAACAGGCTTCAACAATACTTCCAAGAAAAGTCTGGTTATAAAATTTTAGAAGTGGCCAGTGAAAACCCTATGGTCCAGAATAGTCCAACATGAACCCTCTCGTCATGGGGAGGATGCACCACTTGGCACTTGTCTGTGGGGTCATCATGGTTGTATATTGGTAATGTCCTTATTGAAAAATGGGAACAAAGAGTTTAATCTAGCTGATCATGTCAAAAGAGTTACTGTTTGTTCTTGATATTAATGAGGACCATAGTGGAGAGAACAATTATCAACAATAAAATCAGCATCCTATTGTGGAATAGGAAAAACATAAATTTTGATGAAAAAGTAAAACAGATCAAATCAAAATAAAGTTTAAAACATTATTCTCTGTCAAATCAGCCTTTGACTCCATGCTGATTAGAAGGAGCAATATATTAAAGTAAGCAGAAATAAAGCCCAGAGCTCAGAGCTCTAAATGTGGATTTGCTCTGCTCTTTTCTGGGTCAATTCTCTCAGTCACTTAGAGATGCTGACTCAGGGACATGTCAATGAAATGAATCACTTCTTAAGAAAGAGATAGCTAGGAAAGTGTATCCCCCTGACAAGGAGAATGCAAAACATTCTGGTAATTATTTGGGCAGCATTGGAGTGAATTGACATGGAATCAAAGAACAGGAATTCAATCCTAAGTCTGCCTTCGTCAAAGGTTAGGTCGTTGAGATAGTTAAGGGTGGTTGTGTCAATCTGGCTGATAAACACAAGAGGGATTAATTGAAGGGCAGAGAGATGAATAGCTTGGTGAGCCTCACCCTTCTAGTTCTCGGGTCTCTTGCTTTCTGATGATCAGACCAGGGTGCATTGCAGCTGCCTTAGCCAGTTCCCTGCTTTCACTGGCAAGGCTCACTTCCTGCAAGACATCCCTGAAGAGAAGCCGCATGGACTTACTCTGATGCAGCCCTGGACTCTGGAGCAGCCACATAGAAACCCCTGCCAGCGCTGAGATGCTTACACGCTCACTGATTCAGCTTTCTCCTGCAGTCGGCATCATTGAATGTGCATTGTGGGATTAAGGAGGACTTTCTACATTGGTGCCAGACATATGGGTTAATGTTGGACTTATGGGCTTGGAGAGCACTGGGTTGGGATGTTTTCTAGATGTGCACTTACCCTTTATATAAAACTCTCTCTTATACATATGAGTTTCTGTTGATTTGTTTTCCTAGTTTACCCAGACTAACACAGTCATGTATCATATATGAACTTTGATTTCCTTGTCTGTAAAATGAGAATTAAAATAATAGCTATATTAAAATTGATTGCATATGTCAAACAAAATAAAGATCTATAAAGCAGGGCACTTTATATTTTTATTCTAATGAACTAGATTGAGTCATTTACCCTGAGAGCACCATTCTGCTTGCAAAAAAATAGCCTGTGACCCAGACTACAATCTGTTCCTATTATGTCATTTGACATCCATGTCCTTCCACTTCTCCTTCACAGACTCAAGGTGATGTTCTCATATACTATAGATCCAGCCCACATTTGGGAAAGCTACCAAGTATTATAAAAACAGAAGGTGTAGTTATTAACTGCCATAATCATCAAGAGGTGGTTTTACAGTAGTAGAGTTAAAGGGAAGCATTTTCATGTTTTTTTTAACATTGTCATTCTCCAGTAGATATAGAACTATTTAATATATATATTTTCTATATTGGGTTCAAATGTACTAATTCGAGAAAACCATCACTGACAATCTATGTGAATTGAAAAGGGAAGATTGCAGAATCCATCTCTTGCTTAGACCTTGGCGAAATGAAATTTGAAAAAAATCTCTGCCATCCCTCTCATGGGGAGCTCCCTTCAGCACTATGTTATAACATAACTGCAGGGCAGCGTTCATAAGAACATTTTGTCATTTTGTAGCCAGGCCATTAAAGCTGGCTTTCTTGGGGGGTGGGGAGACAGCAGAGAAAAAAGATACACATCCACCAGATACTTGAAATCAATTTCTCATTGTATTATATGATCCAGGGACCAAAAAAGGCATGAACGTGAATTTTTTCAGGCTTTCTATTATTTGGGCTCTAAATAGAACATATTGAGAAACAGAAATTTTTAAAAAAGAGCTCTTACAACAACACATGAAGAAATAAATGGCCACAAACCCAATGGCAGTAAATTACCACAATGAGCATCAGGTGACCCTGTAATCTAAATAAATATTATAATAAGTATATCATTTTCTCTCCTCTTTTGGTTTCCTTTATTAGGGAGATTTCCTGCACTGACATGACCTATCCAACTCAGTCTGCATTTCTTCCTCCATCCTTGGTGTTCATCATTCTCAGTTCCTATCAAACTGTATCCAGTTTACAAATTAATTTTTAATAATTTGTACAGATTTATGATTTTAAAGTCTTCTTCAACAACATAGTGATTGACCTCTGCTTTTGTGATGGGCCTCTTTCTTTTGTATTCCATTATGACAAGCTAAACTATTTTTAAACCTAAAGCTGGATTGCATAAACCCATGCTGGATGCTATCATCATACACTATATTAAATGTGCTCCATGATTAACTAACACCAATGTTTCCACTTAATAAGACTAAAGAGAAACAGGAATATACATACATACATACATACCCAGACAGTCATGCTTGCAGACACATTTGTAAAATGCATCAATCCTTCTGTGAGTAGTATCCTTAGATTCAAGCAGGAAACCAGCTGCAGGAAAAGGTACTTTGTACCTCAGTTGCCAAGAAAATTAATCCAACCTTGTTTTGGAGAGGCAAATTAGTTAAACCTGGTCTCATTACCTCATTAAAATTTGTTCATTACATTTTTTAAGGCCCAGTGAATAGGCATTCACTGCCCTCTGGTGGTAGGAGTAGGAGGCCCAGTCTTTGCTCCTGTGGAGCTGGAATTGAACCTCCATCCCAGTGGGTCGCAGTCTTGCGCGCAAATAAAACCCTTTGAAATATTTTATTTCTTTTTGTTTTGTTTTGTTTTTGGGGGGGCATCACTGCCCTTTGGTGGTGGGAGTAGGAGGTCCAACCTTTGCTCCTGTGGAGCCACTGCTGGAATTGAACCTCTATCCCAGTGTGGCGCAGTCCCGTGCACAATCACTATGCCACCAGGGCTCAGCCCCAAAATATTTTTATTTCTAAAGCTTTAAATATTGTTAGAGAAATGTATAATGACAAATTTAGATTTTTGTCTTTTTAAATAAAGAGGGCATTGCATGATACATGATAACTAAATTTCTGGCGAATTATTCTCATTCAGTTTCAAAGCAATCAGTAATTATATAGCATGTAAGTCTGAAGAGACTAGATAAAGAAATCCATGAGCACTAACGTATACAAGAGGGAGTTTGATATAAAGGATAATTGTACATTAAGAAAGTATCCCAACCCAGTTCAGTTCAAGTCCATAAGTCAGATATTAACCCATATGTCCAATACCAATCATTAAAGTTCTCTTCAGACTCACAAAACACATGCAATGACACTGAATGCAGGACAATCGCAGCCAGTGGGATCCAGTGGTGTTGTAAGCATCTCAGCTCCAGCGGCAGTCTCCCGATGGCTTCTCCAGCTCAGGTTAGGTCCATGTGGTTCTCCTCAGGGATGTCTTGCAGGAAGTGAACAGAGAGAGAGTGTCTCCATCCTACAAGGAGGACAACACAGGCGTTCCCAGAATTCTCAGGGGAAATCTATGCCCACACAGAGGCCTCATTGGCTGTGACCCAAATGACAGACTAGACTCGACCCCTTCACTCTTAATTCTCTCAAATCCCTAATTAATACCAGATTGTGTAACTACCACATCTAGTAAATATAAGACGCATGAAAGTAAATAGGCATTCACCTTACACTCTAGAAGTTTATACATTTAAAAAGGATCTTATTATTTGTGTGACTTGTCAGCTTCCCAGAAGATTTTAACTAGATCGATATGTGCATATATATATGAATACATATGCATTTCACTAATGTTCTTTAATTACCATCTTTTGTGTATCATTTCAACTTTTTTGCTGCTTTAAAACTGATTCCTTTAGAAATGTTTAACACAATAAAACCACTATAATCTTTAGTCAGAGCACCAACATGCCTAGGATTTATAATAAAGAGACAGGCCTATTCTACTCTAGACTCTCAATTACAGTAGATATGGCCATGAGAAAAGCACCAAAGGGAGTGAAAACCAAGCACCTTTCATGAGAACAAAGTCAGCACTACTAATCCTAGCTCACTCCATTTGTATTTACAGTATAAATTGGGCACTATAACTGATTTACAGGCATGCATGAGATTGCAAAAAAAAAATTCCTGAAGTGCTTCTCGTAAGGAATGTTTCTCTCCAAAAATCTTCTTAAAGTTGCACTTGTCAATTAGCATCTTATAGGCTCACACAGCACAGGCCTATTGCCTCACACCTTTTGCAGTGGAGTGAAGCCCTTGTTCTGGAGTGGTGCTGTGCAGAATACTGGTGTTTAAGGTACAGATGGTAGTTTGAGGCAGAGGCATGGCATGAGGAAGACAAATCCATGTCCAGATTAAGTGTCTATTCAATTCAGGACAAAATGTTGCCTTATCCATGATGAAAGTGGTCCTGTGTAACCCATCTGCCACCAGATGGGTGGTGGAGGTACTCAGGCATGATCTCATATTGCAGGCTCAGTGGGGGTCTCTGCTGCTCACCGAATGGGCATTCAACAGGGGCAGGAACTAAATCAGACTTCGTGAGCATAAGCTTATGTTGCTGAGCCCACATAAACCCTGCACCCCCCACCAACATGATCACTTTGCCCATGAGTCCATTGGTGAATGACAAGAGTGGCTAGAAAAGGGGATGACTCATTTCCATAGAACGTGCCAGCTAGTCACTTGATTCTTGAAATCCTCTTTGATGAGCATTCACATGAAACACAAATAGCTTCCTTCTTTTTTTGCCTGTTCAGAGTGACCTATCCACATACCATTTTACCTGCTTGTCACCAAATTTCCAAACATACTATTTCCAAGTCTCCATCCAGACAAACCAGTAGCCACAACACATGAATCAGGATACACCTGTACATCTGGCCATTTCTCCTACTAAACAAAATGAAAAGCCATGGTATGTTACTCAAAGTTCTGCCCATGGGAAGGATCTACATTTCTCACTGTCCTTCAGGGAGGTCTCCAAAAGTGTGTGTATTGCTGCTGCTGTTCACTTTCAAGTGGTACCAGAAAGTCATGCCCAGCTATGTGTCAGCCATCTGTACATGAGGATTAGCAAGAACATCACAGGCTGCTGTGAGGAAAGCATAAAAAACATCCACAGGTCAGATGGCAGACTGCTGATGGCTCCCCAAACCAGCTGAAAATATGTCAGGCCTTTGGCTCAAGTTCAAAAATTTTGAGCCTCAGTCAACTGATCATAATGCTGAAGGAACAGCTACCACTCTCAAAATCTTTCTGCTGACATCATCCAAGAAGGTGGGTAAAAATCGTCCTGCCACCACAGGCCAAACTAACAGCAAGCTCTCCCACTGCTAATTGCCAACATAACTACCAGCAAACCCGTCCTGACACCTAGGGTCTAGCTGCCCTCTAGCAAAGCCTCCTGACACTCTAGGACATAGCAGTCCCCTGCAAAGTCTGCCCACAACTGAGGGCAAACCTGCCCCCACAGGAAAGCCTCCCAGCCCCTGAGGGCACAGCTGCCACTTATAAAACCTCTGCTGACACGAGAAGGTGGATGGGCTGCGGTGGGCAAAGTTGCCCTGCGGGACAGTGAAGCCTCCCCACTGCCACTGGCCAGGATGCCCAGTGTCAAACCCTCCCCTCTACTGCTGCCCACTAGCAAAGATTGTCTCCCACCAGTGGCTCTGATGCCCAATATCACTCTGCTGTAAAGGGCACACATGCCAGCTTTGAAGGCTCCCTGGTGATCACATCCAAGAGAAGGTCCTTCAAATGGCCTAGATATCCATGAGCAAGCTTACCCCTTCCCTCTGATGAGGCCTAATTATACCCGGAACTTTTGCACAACTGGGGAACCATGAGGTGGAAGTCACCAGGTCAGTGGAAAGCTGGATCAGATTTTCAAAATATGGATTACAGATTCACTTGTTAACAAACATTAGTTTATTTTAAGGTTGTGATGCTCTCCATTTTCAGAATGATCAGTCTCTGGGATCTTCTCATTTCATTTTAAGGTAAAAGATAATAAAAAGAAATGAAGCAAATATGGAAGTGGAGACACCATACCCAAATCCAATGCCATCACATTGATTCTGCCTCGCCCAGGCCCCTCTCCAGGCTTTTTGAGACTATAAGCCTGGACAGGCGCAGACAGCCTCATCCTCCTCTTACAGAAAGGCTAGTGAGTTTGAACCATTGACCTTGTAGTTATCAACCCAGTGTTTAGCCCACAGCACCACCAAGGCTCTTTAATAGAAGCTAAAAGAGTAACCTTGTATCTATTAAGCCTTTCTATGTGTTGTTGATCTATACAGATTAAACTCTCAAGTGACTAGACATTATTGGCACAAATAATGGGGGTTGGTGATAGGGCAAAACTTTCAATAATATTCTTTTACAATGGCAGAGCCATGCCTACCAGATTTCTACATGCCATAATGGAGCCAGGTGGGCATTGAAATAGTAAGTCCATTGTAGTTCCAGATCACCATTGATTGGGCACCCTCAAGGCAAGGGATTCAAAGCAAAGTCCAATGTCTTCCAGTTCTATTCCTTGAGATAGTAGTCATCTGCTATTTCTCATAGGGAGTTTCAACTGTGAATCCAAGGACTAACTACAGGGAAGTTTGGGGTAAACACCAGTTTGCTTAGTGGTGCTTCCACATCGCAGTGAGACCTAGGGAAAATGCTGTGTACCTCAAAAGAGCAAAGTCTAAAGTCCCATTCCTCTGTAGCATACCGCCCAAGTCACCAAGGGCTACACAGAAAGTAGGTCAAAAGTGACCACTTAGGAACTAAATACCAGGCATCTTCTCCCCTTGGATTCTATATAAGTATTGTCAGACTTTTCTTCCCAATGGGAGATGGGTCCTCCCCATTTTCCTACCAACAGAAATGTAATTGCCTTCTCTGAGACATGCATGCTCCCTCCTCTGAGCTTCACTTGAATTTCCACTAAGGTTTCCTCGTCACTCTGGTAGAAGTATCTGTTGCTTGAGGGTGACCTTAGCAAAACTTTGTATGACAGCAATTGAATGAGACCTCCCTCTGCCCACATCTTGAAAACTGACCCCAGCTTAGGTGAGATCTCCTCTGTCCAAGCAGTTTTAAAGATGTAAATATTGATAGGGTGATATATATTAACTGGACATTACACAGGCCAGTTTCTCTCACAGAAAACACCTTCCAAGTGGCATCATCACATTGTGGGTTGATTGACAGGTTGAACTCACCCCTTTCATATAAATTGACAATTTGGACTCCACCTGTGAGAGTCATATGCTTATGTAAATTTCATGATTGAGATGTAGGGGTGGAGGCCTGTTTATCTGGAGATAGTCATTGAGTAGCCAATGAGAACTACATGTGGGCATGGTTTTCTCCTGATACATCTGGGAAATCTCATATTTCCCTGGTGGAGATGAGAAGCTATCTCCACAGTTGCTGGGAGTGAGTCTCAGAGACAATGATTTA